>PVHX01007825.1:0-88145 GCA_004024805.1 Geosciurus inauris | reverse complement strand
TACAGAAATCTTGTTGAAGAAAATATATATCGAGAAGTAAAAAATATAAAAATCATGAAAAAATGTCATTTGCATATATATATATGAACACATACATCCTGCCACATGATCTCAATAGAAAAATCTCAACAATCAATAAAAACTCATTTTTTGATGGCTCATTAATCACAATTCTTTATATAAAAATTAAGTCACAACATATTACAAATAAATTTCAACTTCAATTAACATGCTAAAAATGAAAGAAGCCAGTGTGGTGGTTCAAGCTTATAATTTCAACTCAGGAGACTGAGGCAAGAGGATTAGAAGTGTGAGGCCAGCCTCAGCAGCCCAGCAAGATCCTGTTTCAAAATAAAAAAGAACTGGGGATGTAACTCAGTAGTGAAGAGTCTCTGAGGATCAATTGCTGGTACTAAAAAAAGGAGAAAAATCTTGTTCCCGGATTTAAAAACATACTACCACCAGGTGCAATGATGCATGCATCATCCTAGCAGCTCAGGAGGCTGAGACAGAGATCACAAGTTCAAAACCACCCTCAGCAACTAAACAAGGTTCTAAGCAACTTAGCAAGACCCTGTCTCAAAATAAAAACAAAACAACAAAACCCATACTATCAAACTCATACATTATTGCTTGAACAAAACAAAATTATGTTACCTCAACATTTAAGAGTAAAAATTGGCAATATCCCAGATATTTACTTTATGAAACACTGATAACACAGACATTTATATGTTTTAGTTCATTTCCTTCAGCTTGTGTATTTTCTGAAGCATGCTACATGACGGACTTTGCTTCAAGCTCTTCATCGTGCATTTATATGATCCCACTACATGTGGAATTTTCACTGAACTTAGAAAGTTATTTCTTACAACTGACGACTTTCTTGCATGTTTCATTTACAAGGTTTTAATCCAGCACACATTCTTACATGTAGGCCAACTGAAGACTTATGTGCACCTCTTTCATCTTAGGTTCCTTTTCATGTTGTGTTCTTTTAGGTCTGTGAATTGAATCAAGGTAACTAAAAGCATTCACACATGCTTTATATTGATGAGTGTTCTCCACTACGCATTCTCATTTTTGCTAAAGGTCATATGCAGTGAAGCCTTGCCACGTTTTGCATTTAGGGTTACTCTTTAGTGTGAGTTCTTTCATGTTTACAAAAGGAACTGGATTGATTGAAAGCTTTCCCACATTGCTTACATACATAAGGCTTCTCACCAGTGTGAGTTCGTTCATGTATTTGAATGTAACCGGATGAACTAAAGGCTTTCCCACATTGCTTACATACATAGGGTTTCTCTCCAGTGTGAGTCCTTTCATGTTTTTTGAGGGAACTGGGATAATAGTAGCCTTTCCCACACTGCTCACATACATAGGGTTTCTCTCCACTATGAGTTCTTTCATGAATCTGAGTGTAACTGGAAGAACTAAAGGCTTTCCCACATTGCTTGCATGCAAAGGGTTTCTCTCCAGTATGAGTTCTTTCATGTATTTGAACGTAACTGGAAGAACTAAAGGCTTTCCCACATTGCTTACATACAAAGGGTTTCTCTCCAGTGTGAGTTCTGTTATGTCTTATAAAGGAACTATAATCAACAAAGGCTTTCCCACATTGCCTACATATATAGGCTTTCTTTGCAGTGTGAGTTATTTCATGTTTTCTGAAGGAACTGGAAACACAGAAAGCTTTCCCACACTGGTTACAGACATATGGTTTCTCTCCACTATGAGTTTGTTCATGTCTTTGAAAATTACTCAAAGAACGGAAGGCTTTCCCACACTGCTTACATCCATAAGGTTTCTCTCCACTGCGAATTCTTTCATGTGTTTGAAAGTTACTCAAAGAAAAGAAGGCTTTTCCACATTGCTTACATTCATAGTGTTTCTCTCCATTGTGAATTCTTTCATGTGTTCGAATGGAACTGTAATCCCTGAAGCCTTTACCACATTGCTTACATACATGGGGTCTCTCTCCAGTGTGAGTTCTTTCATGTTTTCGAACAGAACTGGAACGAGTAAAAGACTTCCCACATTGCTTACATTCATAGGGTTTCTCTCCAGTGTGAGTTCTTTCATGTATTTGAATGTAACTGGAACAACTGAAGGATTTCCCACAGTGCTTACATTCATAGTGTTTATTTCCACTGTGAATTCTTTCATGCTTCAGAAAACATTTGGTAAAACTGAAGGTGTTCCCATGTTCCTTACATTTATAAGGTTTCTTTCCATATTCCCAATATTCATATGGTTTGTGCCCAGAGTGAGCTCTGTATGTATCATTTAAGGATAAATGACCAATGAGGACTTTTCTATACACAGGCCTTTCATCTGGTTTCACTGAAGGAGTTTTTTAATTCAGAAAACGATCTGCAGACCAGCTGAATACTTTTCCACATTTGCTACCTAGTTTATGTTCAAAGAGTCCCTCTACCACTTGACTTCTGTAAGCAAAAAAACAAAAACAAAAATAGAAGCAGCACATAACAAATAATTTGTTTATTAATGATTTACCATGAGACATGCTCTTTTTATGTATGAATACTTGAACATAAATGGCCTGCATAGGACTTCTCATCAGTGTGAGTTCGTTCATGTATTTGAATGTAACCGGATGAACTAAAGGCAGTATAGGTCAAGGACAGTTATTATCAAAACAGTGGTGTTCACATCAGGTTTCTTTTTATTTCTTTATTTTATTTCTTTATTTTTTTGTGTGTGGTACTGGAGAGGGAAGCAGGGCCTTGCACCTGCAAAGCAAGTGCTCTACCACTGAGCTACACCCCCAATCCTTTTTACTTTGGACAGGGTCTCATTAATTTGTTGAGGCTGGCCTCAAATTTCAGATCCTCCTGTATCTCTTTTACAAAGGATAATAGGCATGAATCATTACACCAGGTTTCTAAAACTTTTCCAAGGTAATTATTTGACTACACTGAAGGTTTATATCACATGGAAATATGGCTGAGTATTCCTTTTTATTTTAGACAGCTTTTCACTGCTGTGGCTAAAAAACCTGATGAAAACAACTTTAGAGGAGGAAAAGTTTATTTGAGGGCTCACAATTTCAGAGGTCTCAGTCCATAGACAACTGACTCTGTTCCCTGGGGCTTGAGGTGAGCCTGAACATCATGGTGGAAGAGTGTGGTGGAAGGAACTGGCTCACTTGATAAGCAGCAAAGAGAGAGATTCCACTTGCCAGATACCAAATATATGCCCCAAAGGCACATACCCCCCCAATGCCCACCTCCTCCAGCCATTCCCTATCTGCCTTTAGTTACCACTCAGTTAATCTTGCCAGGGGATTAACTCAACTAATTGGGTTAAGGTTCTCATAACCCAATCATTTCTCCTCTAAACCTTCTTGCATTGCCTCACACATGAACTTTTGGGGACACCTCACATCCAAACCATAACACTTATGCAAAAATTTCAGAACCAAATCCATTTGGATTTTGAAATAT
The DNA here is from genome assembly GCA_004024805.1 of Geosciurus inauris. Classification (NCBI taxonomy): domain Eukaryota; kingdom Metazoa; phylum Chordata; class Mammalia; order Rodentia; family Sciuridae; genus Geosciurus; species Geosciurus inauris. The sequence goes on along the minus strand of PVHX01007825.1, from coordinate 84,678 downwards.
CTGCACGTACATAATGAGATCTTGAAGCTGTGTCCCACTTTAAACACAAAATTTACTTTTATATCATACACACCTTATACCCATTCCTGAAGGCAATTTCATACAACATTTTTAATAATATTGTACATGGAACAATGTTCATATACATTTAAGATGTCAGAAAAAATGTCACCTGTGCAAGATGTTGGTGCTCCAGATGTTTCCAACATTGGAATATTTTTTATTTTGGATTTTCCAATTATGGATATTCAACTTGTATGCATTTTTAAAAATATTTCGAGATTAAATCAATTTGAAGCTGAAGTTATTTTTCTCGTTTGCTCATTTTTAAAATCTCCTGTCACTCCAAGATTCATTTTTTTTTTTTAATTTTTTTTAGTTGTAGATGGACACAATGTCTTCATTTTATTGGTTTGTATGTGGTGCTGAGGATCGAACCCAGGGCCTCACGCATGCGAGGCAAGCGCTCTACCACTGAGCTACAACCCCAGCCCACTCCAAGATTCTTGAGGGGCATTGCTTTCTATGTGAATGTAAATTACCTTAGATTTCTCCTGGAGTTTTTGTAGTCATTTTTAATGCTTTGGTCTTCTTGTCCTCTTCCTAAAAAGTAGACCCCCCCCAAAAAAAAAAATCATTATGAATTACTATAATGTTATAGAAAAATTATTAAATCCTAGGTAGGTTCATGGTAAAATGTGCTCATGTCTGCTATAGTCACCAAAATTTTCCTTTCTGTATTCCAAATCATGAAGCAACATTATTGAGCAAGAAACACTTGTTCTCTGATTGATTACATAAGGCAATGATGTCACCCTTACCTAGAGAGGCCAGGTTCCTGAAAGTTTCCTGCATCACATTTCTGTACAGCTTCTTTTGAGAAGGATCCAGCAAAGCCCACTCCTCCAGGGGGAAGTTCACAGTCACATCCTCAAAGGTCACTGACTCCTAAAACATCCCACATTATTTCCAGCAGGAAAGGTGAGGCCTGTATCACTGGAAATTCATACTCACTACATAATAAAATCACATGATTCTATGTTCTCTAAATGTTCATTCCATATTACTCAGCCAAAAAGAAGAATGAAATTATGGCATCTGCTGGTAACTGGATGGAACTGGAGACTATCATACTAAATGAAATAAGCCAACCCCTAAAACCAAAGGCCAAATGTTCTCTCTGATATGTGGATTGTAACACACAATAAGGGGTGGGAGATGGAAGGACAGAAGTTCATGGATTAGATAAAGGGGGATGAAGGGAAGGGAAGAAGGAGGATAGGAATAGAAAAGACAGTAGAATAAATCAGACATAACTTTCCTCTGTTCATATATGAATACATGACCAGTGTAACCCCATATCATGTATAACCACAAGAATGGGAAGTTATACTCCATGTATGTATAATATGTAAAAATACAATATACTGTCATGTGTAATTAAAAACAAATTTAAAATTTAAAAAAATGTTCATTCCACATCTTGGTTACCACACTCTTACTCTCCATTCACACCCACATCCTCTCATACACTAATTCTGATGCTAGACTGGGCAACTAGTAAAGCAACAGCAGAACAGGAACACCTGTTGTGCTGCCGGGTCGCCCAACTTCTCTTTGTACAGTGCGTCTGCAGCACCTCTCACAACAAAGTCAATGTTCACAAGAGAGTTAACAGCATCTTGAGAACCAAGTTTGACCTTTGTGGAGGTTTGGGAACTGTTCTTGGGATGGATCTCAGCAGCCGACCTGTAAAGAGGGGTTTGGTGGGGCTGGGGTTGTGGCTCAGTGGTAGAGTGCTTGCCTAGCACATGTGAGGCACTGGGTTCAATTCTCAGCACCACATTAAAAAATAAATAGATAAAATAAAGGTATTGTGTCCATCTACAACTGAAAAAATTATTTTAAAAAGAGGGGTTTAGTGTTCCTAACCAGTTTCTGCCAACCATATGATGTTGCAAGTTTCTGACAGGTTCATCAGAGGAAGCCTACCTGATAAGCCCCCAAAGTACATTATGGATGATGAATCTCCAATGAGCAGGTCTGGTAGATACTATTGAACGCCTCTTGTCACAACTTATTACTCAGGGAACTGAGCACATCAGCTGTGATTGCACAGAGACAACTTTGGAAGTTTGCAATGATTTCTTATAGGCCAACTTTAATTAAAGACTAAGTAAGACTCATGAAGGACAGTTCACTAGGCGAATAGAAAAATGTTACAGTTTTTACTGGAGATGTAAAAGGACAATTAAATTAGGGAAAGGATGGTCCATGTTTTTAGGAAGAGCTCAATGTTATGAAGATGTCACCTCTCACACATATCTACAAAGTTCTACAGTTCTCAAAACTCACTTTTGACTTGACAACAAAATGTCTAATGATATTTTAAAATCTTTTTTTTTTTTTTTTAATTTTGAGACTGGCTCTCACTAAATTGCTTAGGGCCTTGCAAAATTGCTGAGGCTCGTCTCAAACTTGCAATCATCTTGCCTCAGGCTCCTGAGTCACTGGGCTTACAGGCCTTCACCACAATGCCCAGCTAATACTTAAAATTTTTGGAACAAGAAAAGTGATAGCTTACCTAACCTAGTCTGAGTCTCCTGCCAGCTCCAAAAAAAGGAGTCCCCAGCCTTTTCATCATTTTATCTCAACGTAGGGCACAATGGGAAGGAATGTTGAAGGTTAAATACTGTCATCAAACATCCAAAAAAAGAATCACATTTTTCTACTTTCTAGTATAGCACGGAGCACACAGAAGGGGACATTCCTGTCCACAGAAGAAAAACACAAAGAAATTTAAAATCAACAACTCTTCTAGACTTGGAGAAGTAAGGTTGTATTCACTAGCCTAATATTTCAAAATCCGTCATTTTCCTACATATCAAATACAAACAACTGGATTTGAAATTAAAACCACAACACCATTTATACAGGAGAGAGAAAAGGGAGAGAAACAATTTAATACAACATGAAAGACCATATAAAAAATGTTCAACACCAGAAGTAATCAGCAAAACCAAAATATAAACATAGAGATGCTGTTTATAATAGCTGGACAAAAAAAAAATTAAATTTACTGGAGATAAATCACACGATAAACACATATCCATTAAAGGTCAGATGATCAATTCATACACTAGCAAAATTCCTTACTAGCTGGGTATAGTGGCTCCTGCCTGTAATCCCAGCAACTGGGGAGACTGAGGTAGGAGGATCACAAGTTCAAGACCAGTCTAGACAACTTAATGAGACTCTGTCTCAAAAGGAAAAAAAAAAAAGGACTGGAGATGTAGTTCAGTGATAACAGTGCCCCCTGATTTCAATCACCAATATTGAAAAAGGAAAAAAACCGCTAATAACTTTAAATTTATCCATCACCAGCAATTTTTTCCCTATTCAGCAAAAATATCTACAATGCTGTAGAACACAGGGCAAAGTCAAGAATAACACTGTCAACATCATCAAAAAAATAAACTTAAAGCACCCAAAGTCCCACAGGCAGTAAAATGTATGAATTCACTGGCTGAGCTACAGCCTTACCTACTCTCACATGTGCAACAGATTGAGGCAAAGAAACCACACAAAAACCTTATCAGCATAATACTAATGGTATATGAATGGCAGTAACTCATCCAGAATTCAAGAGAGGCAAAACAAATTAAAACTCTGCTTAATAATAAAATACATGGGAAAGCTATAAAGAATGTCAAAAATTGCATCTTGTGGTCACCTCGGGTACAAATAAAGATGAAATCAGGAAGACAACCAGAAGTAACCTATTTATTCACCTGCATGGTGATTCCATGGATATTTATATTCTTACTTGAACTTAGTATGAAACAAATTATTTCAAGAATTCTCTTTGCTTCTTCAGACCTCATCATCCTACTCAGGTTCCAAATGAGAAAGGCACCATATTGCACTATGTCATGAAGGAAAATTCTTAAATGGTGAAGTAAATTGCTATTTTTAGAGAACCAATTATACCAAGGAAACAAAAGGGAAGCAGTAGGCTTCACAGGTCAAACACATTTCTAAACTTAGAGACCATTTTTACTGTGCAGTTGTAGCCCAGAGGGGCTCCCTCCCAGACAGTGAGGGAAAACTGAGTAGCCAGGAAATGAATTCTGGAGTCTCCCCACACTATACTCGACCCTCCTCTCAGTATGAAAAGTCTCTCTCCTCCACAGGTTCAATTCTGACAAGTGACCAAACTGTCACCCAGAATCATTTGAAGATTCTAATGATATCACTTAATAATTCTATTTTATTGACATCACTTCTGACTCCAAAGGCATGCTGTTTGCTTAACACCAACCAATTCTCCAAGTGTCCCACAACTTAATTCTGATACAACCCAGATTTAACACAGTTCTGACAAATTCATGGTTCAGTCTGACCACACTGTCCCCACTGCAGATGCCGGTCCAATGCAGGTGCTTGCTGTCTGGTCACCAATTCCCATAGAAAGGTAACACTTTGAGTTATCTCATTAGCATAAATTCAGACACTTCCTGAAAGAGGCTTATGATAACAGATCAAAGAGATTCTTACTGTTCAGGAAATTCCAAGGGTTAAGGATCACTCTGCCAGAAGCTGGGACAAAATCAATTGTTTTTGTTGTTGTTTATCATACTATACGCCAAAATAAAACCTCAAATTCATAAGCCATTTTCTCTAGCATATAGACACCAAAGGTGTCTTTCTCGAAAACTGTACTTCACAGATTTTCTCAACTGACATACACTCTGATTAGACTAATACTGTGAACATAAAAGCAAACTGCATAAAATGTTGAATTTTAGAGCTGTAATCTTGGTAAGGAGCAGTGATTAAGGATCTCCTACCTCAATACCTTGATTTGGAAACATCCTACCCCAAATGAACACCCTCCCTATTAATGTTCCTTTTTGTTTTAAACCAACAAGGCCAGATACACACTTCACAAATTCCCACTTCGGGCTTTATGATTAACTAAACTGATCAGTAGAAACAAAACACTTAAGCAAATTTTGTGTGTCTCCTTTTTCCAGGCCTGTGATCTCTGACCCACCCTCAGCCTGAGCCAGCACATAAACCCCTCTTTAAGTCACCCTAAGCACTGGCTGACCTCAGGGGGTAAGTTCTCCGTCATTCCCTTTTCTCCCAACTTTTTCTACCCTTCTTTCCTAATCTCTACAAAAGAAAAGCCCTCCTCTGCCTTTGTATGCTTGCAAACCATATGGTTAGGGCTTTCCCACAGCAATACTCCTTCCAGATAGTCATGTGCTATGTCAATCACTTCGTGTTTTAAAACAATGTGTAGTAACAGTCTAAGGACAGTAACAATTGTGTCACAGAGGGCAACAGCTCTCCTCTTCCACTTCAACCCCAAGTGTCCTCTTCCACTTCAACCCCAAGTGTATGTGCACGCAGATCTCCCTCTCCAAAGAGTTCGGCTTCGTGGAGAAGCACCTGGTAAATTAGGGATTTATAGGCAGCCAGCCCTAAGAAGCACCGGAAGATGGTGGATTTGAGACCTTCCTTCGCAAACATTTAGAAAATTCTGGGCAATTAAGTATGTCACAGGAGAAAATGAGGGAAGGATGGCGGATGCCAAGCGCCGCAAGCTTCTCCTGAGCACAAGCCCCACACGTGAGTCGGGGTCTCCCGCGACCCTCTCGCTGACACCGCAGTCTGGGGTGACCAGGGCTCCGGGCCCGGCCCAAGTCGCCGCGCAGGACAGGACGCCGGGGTCCGGGCTGCCAGGGCAGCCCCACCACGCGGCCGGAGGGAGCGTGGGCCGAGCGGCGCCAGCGGCTGACTCGTCCGCAGGCTCCGGGGCCGACGTGCGGAGGCCGGGTCCCGCCACCGCCGGTTCCAAAAGCCGCTCCTTTCCCCCACCCCTTCCTGCTCCCCAACACTGACCATTTCCGGCTTCCGGGGTCGCCCGGAGTTCTCCCGACAGTAACTAGCGTCAGAGGACGTCACAAAGCTAAGGAGGATCAGGCTCCCGGCCCCTCTCAAAACAGCTGCCCGCCTGCCGAGTATGGCGGCTCCCCAGAGGCAAATCCTTCCCAGTGTGGATCCGCCCCTCCCGCCGCTGGCGCTCCTGATTGGACAGGTCGTACAGCTCCGCGCCTCTGATTGGCTAGTGATCCAGGACTCTCTCCCTAGAACCCGAGTGACAGAAGCGATCCTCTTACTTGGCAGAGATGAGCTAAATGATAGATTCTGGCTACAACACATACCCGGCCTTGCTTCCTTCCCAGGCAGACATCGCCCGGGCTGAGAATAAGTAGAACTGGCTCCTGGCTTTCCAAAACGGTCAGCCGCTTCTTAATTGTAATTCAGTGGTCTCTTCTTGCTTCTTCCTCCTGGAAACGGGGTCATAAGCATGCTCAAGGAGTTCCAGACTCAGTGTCCACGGAGACAACCCATGGCCTCAGAGGAGGGATGGTTAGGCTAGGCAGGGACCCACTGAAACAGGAGGGAGGAACTGATGTCGCAGTGGAGGAATTTGGGGTGAGGTAGTTGGCTTTATGGCTTTCTTACAGTTTATTCTCAATATATATATTTTCGGCCAACAAAATAAAAACATGCAAACAAGGGATACAATTACTTAATGCATGGAAAAACTGGAGTTATACAGTAGCGATATTCTACTAAGGAGTTGTTATGGTTTGGACATGAGGTGTCCCCCACAAAAGCTCCTGTGTTAGTATGGTAATATTCGGAGGGGAAATGATTAGATTGTGAGAGCTGTAACCTAATCTCAGTCTATCTTAGTTTGAATCCACAGGTAGTAACTGCAGGTAGGCGGGGCATGGTTGGAAGGTGGGTCCCTGGGCGTGTGGCCTGAAAAGGTTCTCTGAGCCTCTCCCCCTTTCTTTCTCTGCTTTCTGGACCCTATGAAGAGAGCGAGGCTTTTCTACTACACCCTTCTGCAGTGATGTTCTGTCTCACCTTGGATTAAACTTCTAAAAATCTGAACCAAAATAAACTTTTCCTCCTGTAAGTTGTTTTTATTTGGTGTTTTGGCCACAGACAAAAAATCAACTAACCCAGGAGTCAAGAAGGAACAAAAGAAAACCTTTGAATTAGACAAGCAGTTTCCTTAACCCAAGGTCACAAGGAAATCTCACATTTAGAAGTTTAAACATATTGCCAAGCTTGAGGACCAGGCTGAATACTGAAACTGAGCCCCTGAGGGGATCAGTCCTGGGGAGGAGGCAGGGACACCCAGGGGTTTAACTCTGGGAGTTCACTTCTGCTTTCCCTTCATGCAATAGGTAACACTGTCCAGTCCACCTCTGGAGTCAGTCCCAAATTCAACCACTCAGCCCATCTCAGGAACTATCTCCACCACTGCCACCTTTTCTGGGTCTCCCAAACCCACACTGTCCTCTGCAGTCTGTTCTCCTCATAACAAGCCAGAGAACTCTCTATACTGTCTATAGTCAGGAATCTAGCCACTTCACTCATACTTAAAACCAACCCATAACAATGGAAACTTAACACTTTGGAAACATGTTTGGCAGTATCTATGCAAGCTGATGAAGGTCTCCCCTATGATCTAGCAATTCCATTCCCAGGCGTAGACCCAAAAGAGCCCATAGGATTATCTGCTAGGGACACATAGTAGGCATTCATGAGAACTCCAAATTGTAAGGTAAAATACAGCCCTATTGTTATTAATTTTCACATCCCCTCTCTAAAAGCATAAGGCAGTTCCTGCCCCAGGGGGTTCCTCTCCCAAATCTTCCACCTGGGAAACAAATAATTATCACATCCCCTCTCTAAAGGCCTAAGGCAGTTCCTGCCCCAGGGGGTTCCTCTCCGGAATCTTCCACCTGGGAAACAAAACCTAACCGCTCAGGTCAGCACATCAAAAGAAGACTGCTACTGCTTATCTGCCCCCAGTTTTGAACTGAACAATCCCTAGCTCGCCACGCGGTTTGTAGTGGGCTCTATAAAATTCCTCCCGCGTTCCTCTCTTTCCTCTTTCCTTCACCCGGGCACCCACTCCCCTGAATAAAGGATCTCCTGGCTGCACAGAGGTGTCCATGTCTGGCTGGCCGCTACCCTAACACAAATTAGAAATAATTTAAAATATCCATGGCTACGTTCATACAATGAGATATCATACAGATTCTTTATGCATGCATTTAAAATTTTTTTAGGGTTTTCTACTGCCCTAAGAACAACCTTTTCAAGTGGACCTCGTGGTTATCTGTGCTCTTGAACTCTGACCTGTCTGCCTTCATCAGGACTCCTTCAGCCAGTTTCACCTGGCCAGGGCTCAGTGGACATCCCATTATTCCAAACACACTAGACCTATCACCCTGAGCCTTTGCACTGGCTGTTCCTTCTACCTGGAAACTCTCCATCCAGCTGCCTGCTTCACCTGAATCACAAGTGAATGCAGTTCAGGTCTCACTTTACACACCACTCCCTCTAGACCCTTTCTCTAAGCCCCTAGCTAGCTCTTAGAACTACACTTAGCTCCTGTAGATGCCTGGGCCTCTCATTACAACTCTGACCACTCTGTCATCTCTTGATACAGGGGAGCTTCCAAAACTGAACCATGAGAAGCTGAGGACAGAGAATTCTTTTTTTCCTAATCATTGCTGACTCTCAGCTCCCAGAATATTTCCATATCAAATAAGCATGAAACTGACATTTGTTGACTCTATGAGAAAATAAGAGGACAAGATGCTGTAAGAACACAGAAGGAAGTATGAATCTGACTAGGCTCACTAAAGAAGCAGCGATTTATTTGGAGGACTTTGAAGGGCAAAGAATTTCCCAGGACATGCTGGAACAGCATTCTTGGCAGAGGGAGCAGTTTGAGTAAAGACATGTACATGTGCTGAGTATGGAGAGGGAAAACTGGAAATACATACTGGAGATGGCTGTGTAGGGTCCTGATGATCCCCAGAGAGTCATAGCTTTTGGGTTAGTAGGAGTCCAGGTAAAAGGTTGGGGCATCTTGAAACTTTGGGCCAAATTCCATTTAGAATGAGGCAGCCATGTCATTCCTTTGCCCTATGTTTCAGGCAGCTCTGTTGTGCTCTGGACTGGATTTTTCAGAAAACAGAAGTTAGTTGTTCATTGACAGTATGTTCCCTCAGCTCAGCAGAAATATGGAAAGGACCTAAAAGAGGGACAAGAAGTCTGTGAACACAAGAATGCTGGGCTCTGGGGCCAGAGAGAAAAAGGACCCATTCCACAGGGGTGGAATGGAGATTGGCCATGGACAGCACCTTTGCTGCTTCTCATAGACCACTTCTGTAGGTAGCCACCCTAGAGCATGTCACTCTAGTGACTGTGGTGGAACATCCTAGCCATCTTCAGATCATGAGTGATGCTGGTTTCCTTATGTTCCCATTTCTGTGAAAAGACACAGATCATGTTAGGTTGAAGAACTCTTCCTTGGCTCAAGACTGACAGACCTGAGCTTGTCCTCCCAGAGTCTAGTCCCCTGGACACTTAAGATGACAAAGAGAATCATAACATGACCTCACATCTAAGAGTAGTCATCCAGTCAACCTCAATCACTTTATGAAAGTAACAACTGAGGCTCAGAAAGAAGTAATCAGGCATAAATTTGCTATAATAGGTCTGCACAATCCCAGCTGCCCCCAAGGCATCATCTGATTGACCAGCACTTGGTTGTCTCTCTTCCTATCTGTGTGACAGTCTCCTTAACTGTCTTCAACACTGAATCTGGAGACAGCTTTGTGAAGTTGGACAAGCGACATTTTTTGACTTGTTTCCACTGTGATACATTGTCAACATGTACAAACATCAAGTCCAGTGCATGTAGAACATGTAGCTCATAGTAGCTGCATGGTCTGTCAAGCAAGTCCCTTCTGATTCCCTCCACTGTGCATTCCTCTTCCCATGTCTACAGCACTCATTCGGTCATTCCGAACATACTCTCTGTCCCAGTCTCTTAGAGGGATTTCAGATGAGCCAGACTTTTTCCCTCCCTCAAGAACACAGTCCCATGAGGAGTCAGGCACAGTAAGAAGAAGAACAGGAGCTGGGGGAACCCAGAATGGGAAGCCAGGGCTTTGTTCTGAGGTAAAGGCAGAGTTGGAAGACTTCCCAGGACCAGGGCAATTTAGAGCTGGCAGTGTATGAGTGGTTTGTCTTGGGCAATGTATGTGCTCAGTGTCTTCTGGTCAAACTGTATAGCCCTGCCTCTCTCCTTGGTCAACTTCTATCCTATCCCCATTGTCCTGGTGATACCAACCAGTCTAACATGAGCGGTGTGTTTCTCTACAATAAAAAATGAATGTAGTAGGGCCCCCTGATCCAAGAGGATATGTTCCCCAGTGGATGCCTGAAACAATGGATAGTAATTAACCCTATTACTATGTTTTGTTTGTTTGTTTGTGGGTTTTTTTGGTACTGGGGATTGAACTCAGGGGCACTCAACCACTGAGCCACATCCCCAGCCCTATTTTGTGTTTTTATGTAGAGACAGGGTCTCACTGAGTTGCTTAGAACCACACCGAGTTGCTTAGAACCACACCTCGCCATTGCTGAGGCTGGCTTTGAACTCGCGATCCTCCTGCCTCAGCCTCCCTAAGTGCTGGGATTACAGTCTTGCACCACTGCGCCCGGCTTGTTTTTTTCTTATACATACATACCTTGATAAAGTTTCATTCGCAAATTAGGCACGGTAACAGTTAAAAACTGTTAAACAGTTAATAATAAAATAGAACCATTATAACAATATATTGTAATAAATATCATAATAATGTGGTCTCTTCCTTGGTGTGGCACATTATTTTGTAGTCACCCTTCTTCTAGTGATAATGTGACATCATACAATACCTGATGAAATGAAGCAAAGCGAATGATCACACAGGATGGCGCAAGATTTCATCAAGCTACTTAGAACAGCACACAACCCCTGAGCCACAATCCCAGCCCCTCCATTTAATATTTTAAGACCAGGGTTGGTCATGGTACCTGAAACCACAGAATGCTAATCTGTAGATAAGGAAGGTATGACTGTAATCTTTACAAACTCCACAGCAAGGGCTGTGACCACATAGCCCTGGGCAGCCCTGACTTGAAGGCTTTGCTAGGTGAAGCCAAAGCATCAGCTTTTGTCCACTGAACTAATATGCTTGTGGCTGCCAAAGGACCGTGCTACAGGCTAGTGGCTATACAATGGAAAGGAGGCCGGAGGTAAGATGCAGCTTAGGTGGGGGTCACCTTCATTAGGGAGAGTGATGGCTTTGGAAAGGAAGTCATCAGTTGCTTTGTCATGATGCAGAGATGGATGTTTCTACACAGGTAACAGTAGCTGGTAAATCTCAGAGAGGACATGTGGTTGGAAGGAGGAGGTGGCAAGACTGAGACTAGACAGTGGCAGAGGCATGTGGTGAAAATGAGAGTTGGTAGAAAGGAATGAGGCGGCCAATCCCCTGGATTGACAGACCCCCAGCCCACCTCTCTTCAGGGGAGACTACCCACCTCCCTGAAACCTAAGCCAGACTGAGCCCATGGTAGGAAACTACAATGCAGGTAACAACTGCATTTATATCATGGTATTTTAGACTCTCAGCCTAGTCCCTCCACCAGATCCTCATTTGGTAGATGGCGATCAGCACATCAACCTGGACATCCCTCCTCTCAGCCGCACCTCCACTTCCTGTGTTCCACCTGTGCACTGAGATAGGAATGGAGAGCAGCAGTCCTTCACCTGGACACCTTCACACACAGAATGGGAAAAAGACTTACAGCTCCCAGGGGTGAGTGAGGCAATATTCCATGTAGATGAGGGTCCCACTACCACACCTTTACCTGGTCCGACACAGGTCACCCCACTTGGCCTTTATTTTACCAGTTTCCACTTAGCTGCACCCACCCTCAGGCACTTACCCTTGTCTTCACTCAGGTGTCTACAGCTGACCTGTGATAACTTCATACTATGTATTTCTGGTTCCCACTCTAATCCTTGACCTCTCCTCTGTCCCAGTCACCTGCCAGGTGCCCCCACAGGGCATGGGGTGTGGACTAGAAGCCTTGAACCCACCCCTCTAAGCTGAGTCTCCTATAAACCAGAGATTCCTCATTATCAATTCCTTGCCCACAACCTGACCAGAACACTTGTCCCCAGGTTGTGTCCTTGTCTCCTCCCAGTCCTGATAACTTTTCCTGATCTGACTCTTGTTCCTTCCCAGTTCCCTTGCCAGAGCTTTATCCTCAAGCATCTGAGGACTTCAACTCACCAAGTCCCTCTCCAATCCCCTACCCACCGACTTCCACCAGACTAGCTCCCTGATCAACCTCCTCTTCAAGGCTCTCATCTCTTATCCGGTCAATGTTTAGCCAGGTACTCGGAGAGTGGTGTCGAACGCTTTCTTAGGTTTATTTCAGCTGTTGCTGGGCCAACAGGGATGGGGCTGTGGGTGCTAGGGCGTCCGCTCAGCCCTGCAGTCCCTGCGGTGTTCTGTCCCTGCAGGCTCAGCTCCGCCCCCAGCCAAAGCCCGCCCTTCTTGGCTTAGCCAAGCCCACCCATAGGACATCCCCATTCTCCATGCCAAGGTGAACCCCTTCTCTGTCAGCCCAGCTCCAGGTCCCCTCCCAGTCCATTTAACAGCTCAACCCTCCTCCAGGATCTCAGCTCTACGTATCTCATCCTCATACCGTCCCGAAACTCCTCGTGGACTCTCCCTATTCACCCAGCTGCCTGACTTCCATCCTCTTTCCAACTCAGGCTTGGCCTGTCTAGGCTCAGCCCACTCCACCCCTGTCTCCAATCTCCACCCCTTCAGCCCGGTTCTAGTAGCCACCTCCCGCCCTGCCCCAGATACCTGATCTCAGCCTTGCTTCCTGAGGCTAGTCTTGGCTTTCCCTGCTCCGTTTTTTGTACTGGGATTGAACCCAGGACGTCTCAAATGCTAGGCAAGTGCTCTACCACTGAGCTACATACTCAGACCTTTTTAAACTTTGTGACAATCTAAGTGGGTCAAGCTGGCCTCTAACTTTTGATCTTCCTGCCTCAGTTTCCCGAGCAGCTAAGATTACAAGTTGTGGCACTGCACTAGGCCCTGCTTTTACTTTCTTTTTGGTTGCACCTGAACAGCTCAAGTTGCAGCATAGCCCCTCCTCTGCTCAGCCCGCCCCATCCCCTTTCTCCAACTCTCGGGGCTGCACCTGGAGCGGCAGGCCTACAGGAACCTGCTCACCAGGCCTCCTGTGGCCAGTCTTTTTTTGTGTGTGTGTGGTACCAGGGATTGGACTCAGGGGCACTCGACCACTAAGCCACATCCCCAGCCCTATTTTGTGTTTTATGTAGAGACAGGGTCTCACTGAGTTGCTTAGCGCCTCGCCGTTGCTGAGGCTGGCTTTGAACTCGCAATTCTCCTGTCTCAGCCTCCCTAAGTGCTGGGATTACAGGCCTGTGGCCAGTCTTTAGTGTTGTGCTTGGAGCGACACTTTTGCCCTAGGAGCAGTAACTTGAGATCTCCTGAGACCTTGCACCTGCAAGTGAGTGGGACAAAGATGAGGAGAGAGAAGCAAGAGAAGAGGGTAAAACCCATCAATTACAGTGGGATCTATTCTCTTTCCACATCACCCACAGGAAGGAGGCTACACTGGAGGCCCAATGGCCTCTGCCAGCACTGCCAGGATCTGGTGGATGCATAACCAGCTGGTAAGTCAGAGAGTGGAAGGAAGTTGAGGGTCACCCAAAATCTGGTAAAGGAGCTTGAGTGGTTAGAGACAGAGTTCTGAGTCTCAAGGCAGAATTTGAGGATGTGGGTTGGGATCTAAGCTTTCAGGGTGGATTCTGTGTCTTGGCGCAACTCAAGAACATGGAAAAGGGCTTGAGGGTCTGGGGTGGTTATCAGTGACTTGGAGTGGAGAACGGAGGGAAATATCCAGGTCCCAGGAATTCATTTGTGGGTCTGCAGACAGTGCCTAAGAACACAGGGTTGGATTTGAGGAACCAGTGCTGGGGTCCAGGCTCCACAAAGGGATTTGACAGATTCACTGTGGAGGTGTCATGCATGGAACAGAAAAGGATCTGGAGGATCAAGGACTTCGTCCAGACCTAAAGGAGGCACCAAGGTAGCTTGGACTATGAGATGAAAAGAATGTAAAACTCAAAAGGTTTCAAAAGCATTTCCTTGAAAATATGTCTTTTGTTAGAACTACTTCCTTCTTCTCTTCCAAATGTTTTTTTTTAATATTTTTTTTTAGTTGTTGATGGGTCTTTTATTTTATTCATTTATTATTTATATGTGGTGCTGAGGATCAAACCCAGTGCCTCACGCATGCTAGGCAAGTGCTTTACCACTGAGCTACAGCCCCAGCCCCCAAATGTTTTTTCAATTGATTCCTCCATCTCCAATATCCTCTCTTTTGGTATTCTAATTTCTAAGAAAAGCCCTTGGTAATGCCCATTCCTCTCCTAAGTTTAGAAGCTACACATTTATCTAAAATATATCTAATAGGAAGATACATATGGTTGTCTCCAGGAAATCCTCATTTATTAGTATGCAAGTTGCTGGAAAACAGTTAATAAACTATTTCTAAGAAATATGCCTGAAAATTTTGTTTAGTAGAAGAACAAGCCCCATGTATTTGTTTTGATTATAGTCGTAGTTGTCAACCAAAATCAGGAACACTTACTCCCAGTATGAATGGAGGTGTTTACTATGCAATATAAGGTCTATGTAATTAGATTAGACTATATCTAGAGGGAGTCAGAGCAACAGAAAATGTACCCAACAGTGACAGTCTGAACTGTCTGGTACTTGCGTTAGGGCTTGCAGGAAAATCCAAACTGTGGATCTACCTGTAATGTGGAACTTCTAGAGACATCCATGCAAACTAAAAGACTGAGAAAGACTGAGAAAGTAGAAGTCCAATAGTTGATAGTAGTTGAGAGGGATATTCTTCTCTCTCTTTTTGCCTATTTTTTATTTGTTCTAATTAGTTATACATGAAAGTAGAATGCATTTTGACACATTGTACACAAACGGAGCATAACTTCTCATTCCTCTGGCTGTACATGGTGCTGAGTCTCATCAATAGTGTAGTCATACATGTACATAGGGTAATAATGTCTGTCTCGTGAGGGGATACTCTTGACAAGCCAAAAAGTCAGGGAAGGGAACTGGAAGAAGATGTCTATATGACCTAACACATCTGGCTATCTCCAGGTATGATGTCTCCCAAACCTGACTTATACTTTATAGTCTATTAGTGTATTCTAACATAGAACCATAAAGGAAAGAGATTCTGGAAAATACTAGTTCCCAAAATTTCTCACTGACATAACTCAATCCAGAAAAATCCTTCTCCTACCCTAGGTTTTGCTCCTTAACCCAAAATCAATCATGCAACTAACAGAAAAGATAAAAGAGTAAAAGACAACAGATTAAATTCACACAGAACTATACATAAGAAACTTGACATATTTAAAAATTGATGCCAACTATTTATTAGCAATGAGGATAGAATGAACTTCATTGTACCAAAATTTCTCCCATAATAAAGAAGGGTAGAATATACATAATAGAAACAGGATATCCCAAATCTACCAATTGAGACCTGTGAAAAATCTCAATAATTGTGGGCACAGTGGTACATGCCTGTAGTCCCAGCTACTCAGAAGTCTGAAGCTGGAGGAACCCTTAAGCCCAAGAGTTTCAGACCAGCCTGAATGATACAATAAGACCCCGATTCAACAAACACCAAAATACAAAACACTCAACTATTAACAAAGACTAATTTTTCAAGGTTCCCTTAATCACAGAATTTAAAACTATATAAAATCAGATCTACTGCATAATAGAACTAATTTCAATTCATTTAGGGATCTTACAAACTTACACATAAAATGAATGAGAAAAATTTTATTAACTGACATAAGAGAAAAACAATACCTATTAAACTCATTACTTCAAGGGTACTTACAGAATTATCTCAGTTCAACGTTTCTTTGTGAGAGTAAGGTTTTGAAATCCATAGCAGAGAGATCCACTTTAAGAGAAAGCCACTGATAGAAATAATAAAGGTACAGCTTTTATAACATTGCCTTCAAATTGTGGTTTCTAGTGAGCACTATACCCACGTTAGTTTGTGTCAAGCATTTCATATTTCTTTGATTTATAGAATTTCAAAACATTGGTAGTTTCCACAAAATCTGGGAAATGTTTGTTAAATTGAAAATTCCTTGGTTTGTTTTTTCAGTGTTGGGGATCAAACCCAGGGCTTCACATATGCTAGGCAAATGCTCTTCCATTGAGTTACATCTCCAGCCCCAATGTGCATTTTTACATGCTATTATGATGTAAGCCAACTGAAGACATTTGCACAGTGTTTATATTCAGGGTTTCTTTCCCTGTGTGTTCTTCCATGGCTGTGAATTGAATTATGAAGATTAAAAGCTTTTCCAACTCCATTCACACTAGTTCCCTCTGCATGCATTCTTGTGTGCTGGAAAGGCTGTGTGGTTATCAGCTTTCCTGCATTCCTTAGGTAGGATTTCTCCTCATGATCAGTTCTTTCATTTTTATGAAAGGAAGCAGGTCAAGAAAGTATTTTCCAACATTCCTTACATTTACAAGGTTTCTGTACAGTATTAAATTCTTTCATGTATTCATCACTGAAACAACAGAAGACTTTAGCACGTCTTATACTTGTACAATTATTCTCCACTGTGAATCTTTCCATGTTTATACAAGGAACTGGGACACTTGAAGGCTTTCCCACATTCATTACATTCATAAGGTTTCTCTCCAGTATGAGTTTTTTCATGTCTTCGAAAGGAATTAGAACTACTTAAGGCTTTTCCACACTGCTTACATTCATAGGGTTTCTCTCCAGTGTGGGTTCTTTCATGTATTCTAACATAACTGGAACTGCTGAAGGCTTTCCCACATTGTTTACATTTATAAGGTCTGTCTCCACTGTGTGTTATCATGTGTCTTCGAACACTTTTGAGACAAGTGAATATTTTCCCACATTCCTTACATTCATAGGGTTTCTCTCCAGCATGTGTTCTTACATGCATTCGAATGTAACTGGGACAACTGAAGGCTTTCCCACACTGCTTGCATTCATAGGGTTTCTCACCAGAGTGAGTTGTTTCATGATTTCGAACAGAACTGGGACACTTAAAGGCTTTACCACATTGTTTACATTCATAGGGTTTCTCTCCAGTGTGTGTTCTTTGATGTATACGAAATAAACTGGGATAATGAAATGTTTTCCCACATACCGCACATTTATATGGTCCATCTTCACTGTGCATTATCATGTGTCTTCGAACACTTTGGAGATAAGTGAACATTTTCCCACACTGCTTACATTCATAGGGTTTCTCTCCAGTGTGAGTTCTTTCATGTATTCGAATGTAACTGGAACAACTGAAGGATTTCCCACATTGCTTACATTCATAGGGTTTCACTCCATTGTGAGTTCTTTCATGTATCTGAACATAACTGGAACTCTTGAAGGCTTTCCCACATTGCTTACATTCATAGGGTTTTGATTCATTGTGAGTTCTTTCGTGTACCTGAACATAACTGGAGCTCCTAAAGGATTTCCCACATTGCTTACATTCAAAGGGTTTCTCCTCAGTGTGAGTTCTTTCATCATTTTGAATGAAATTGGGCCAGCTAAAGATTTCATAATGTTCTTCATGTTTATAGGGTTTTCCCTGATACTTATATAGACTATGTCCAAAGTCAGATGTGATGTGCCTATTAAGGGATGAATGACCAATGGTCACTTCTCCATACATAGAGCTTTCACATAGTTTTAATGCAGGAGTTTTCTTGTTCACTATGGGATCTGAAATCTGCCTGAAGATTTCTTCATATGGACTACCTTCTTCATAGTCACAGAGTCTCTCTATCACTTGACTTCTGCAAAAAATGAGAAGCACATTAGTAAAGGTTTGTTTACTAATAATTTTACATTTATTTACAGATACTGGATTTATATTTTTAACATTATCAGTAAAAATATAGGCTTTGTGCCCTGCATGAATCTTCTGAACATGAATGGACTGAATGCTTTGCAAGACAGCTGGACCATAACTCATGAAAACAGTGATACTCACTCGGGATTTCTTTTTTTTTTTTTTTTGGTACTGGGGATTGAACTCAGGGACACTCAACCACTGAGCCACATCCCCAGCCCTATTTTGTGTTTTATGTAGAGACAGGGTCTCACTGAGTTGCTTAGCACCTCGCTGTTGCTGAGGCTGGCTTTGAACTCGTGATTCTCCTGTCTCAGCCTCCCAAAGTGCCGGGATTACAGGCTTGTGCCACCGCACCTGGCTAGAAAAAATTTTATAAGAATAAATTTGAAGTTGAATTTCTCATTTTTAAAATTTGCTGTCATTCTAAGTTTCTCCAGGGACATTGCTTTTTCTTGCTAGTATAAATTACCTTAGATTTCTTCTGAAATTTTCGTATTCATCTTCAATGTTCTGGTCTTCCCATTGTATTCCTAAAATGTAGACACAGAAAAATCATTATGAGTCGTACATTGTGGTGAATGCTTATAGCCCCAGTTACTCAAGATGCTGAAGTAGGAGAATCACATGAGCTCAGGAGTTCAAGACCAGCCTGGGCAACATAACAGTACCCCATCTCAAAAATCAATCAGTCAAAAAACAAAAAAGAGGAAAAATAATTGTGAGTTATTACAACTTTATAAAAAAATTGTTAGATTCTCTATTCATGATACTCTGTGACCATGCTTGACTTGTTCATCAACATAAATCTTTTCTACATTCCAAATCACCAAAGAGCAATCGATGAGCAAGAAACACTTGTTCTCTAATTGATTAAGTGAGGAAAAGATGTCACCCTTACCTACAGAGGTCAGGTTCCTGAAGGTTTCCAGCATCACTTCTCTGTAAAGTTCCTTTTGGGAATGATCCAGTAAAGCCCACTCCTCCAGGGTGAAGTTCACCGCCACATCCTCAAAGGTCATTAAGTCCTAAAACACCCCAAATGTTTAATGAAGGAAGGGTGAGACTCAACATTGTTGATCTACACTGAACTCATAATAGGTTCACATGATGCTGTGGACTCAAAATATTTATTCTATGACTTGGTAATCAGATTTACCCTTTATTCACTCTCACATCCTCCCACACAGCAATTATGGTGATAGACTTGAACTATGCATAAAGCAATGGCTGTACAGGAACACACCTCTCATTGATGAGTTCAGGGAGTAGGATGTGCAGCTTGGACCACTCTTTTTTTTTTGGTACTGGAGATTGAACTCAGGGGCACTCGACCACTGAGCCACACCCCCGGCCCTATTTTGCGTTTTTTATGTAGAGACAGGGTCTCACTGAGCTGCTTAGCGCCTCGCCGTTGCTGAGGCTGGCTTTGAACTCGCGATTCTCCTATCTCAGCCTCCCTAAGTGCTGGGATTACAGGCTTGCGCCACCGCACCCGGCTTGGACCACTCTTTTTTTTTTTTTAATTTTTTTTTTTGTTGTAGATGGATGCACTATCTTTATTTATTTTTATGTGGTGCTGAGGATCGAACCCAGTGACTCACACATGCAAGGCAAGCACTCTACCACTGAGCTACAGCCCCAGCCCTTGGACCACTCTTAATGTCTCTCTGAACAGAAGACCTGAAGTCTCTGTCACAGCAAAGTGTCAGTGTATGGAAGGGCCTACCATGAGCAGTCCTGAGACTGCATATCCTTAGAACAGTCTGTTTAAAATATTTGACCTTTTTATTTGTTCTAATTAGTTATATATGACAGTGGAATGCATTTTGATACATCATACATAAATGGATGATGTATCTCATTCTTCTGGTATTATCTGACCTTTGAGAGCACTATGAAACTGGATTTGGGGAAGAACCCCACCAATCTAATAAGAGAATCATAACTTACTAGAACAAAAACCTGTAAGCAGAAACCTCTGTGAAGCATTACAGAGGGTAAAAGGATATATAAAAGGCAGGCAGGGAGACAAGAAAAGAACAAGAACAAAAGAAAACCTGAACTAAACCATAATTGATGAACTGCTGGAGCCTGAATTGAATGGGCACAAGTTTGAGAGGTAAAAAGTAAAGGGGTCCATTCTTAGGAAGTCCCCCTTTATTTATGAGTTTTACCTCCAGAAACATTACCAGTTCTCATTGTGATGGTCAGATAAATACTGTTTCCTGCTTTGAGCAGAAAGAAAATAAAAGTAGTCATTTTGAAATATGCCCATAGAAATGTGTTCTTCTTACCAAATCCAGTCTTCAAAACAATTTCTCAAAGGCCTTATTAACTGGGATGTAATCAGAGCTTTATGTTACTATAAGGAAATTACTATAGGCAGGCTACTTTATTTAAAAAAAAAAAAGAGGCTTATTTGGCTCACAGTTCTGGGGGTACAAAGTCAAGAGCCTACATCTGGTGATGGCCTTCTTGGGACCGGAGTCTTGCAAGAGACAAGGTGTAGGTGTGTGTGTTTTGTGTGTTCTGATCTCTTTCCCTCTGATGATAAAATCAACAGGATTCAATCATGGGGGCTCCACTCTGATTAACTAATCACCTCCAAAAGGCTCTAACTCTATACCACCATGAGATTAAGTGTCTACCCTCTTAATTCCTAAGAGGAGGAGTTAAATTTCAACACATGAATCCTTTCGGACACTCAAATTATATCCAAATCTCAGCAAGAGCACTTCTGGGGGAAGTGTAATATCCAACTCCACCTCTCTGTAATCTTCCACCTCAACTAAGAGGTAAAGATGAAGACTACATATGGAAGTCACAACCCAGGAACACAGGCATCCTAAAAACGAGGTCAAAATACATCAGTGCAATGCTCTGCCTTCCCCTACAGTTTAACATGACATCAGTGGGGCTCCTGTGTAACAAAAGTAGAATAAAACTGATAGAACTGCATGCTTCTTACCTTATTTAATAAGTCTCTTGCCAGGCGCGGTGGCTCAAGGCCAGGCGCGGTGGCTCAAGCCTGTAATCCCAGCACTTAGGGAGGCTGAGACAGGAGATTCGCGAGTTCAAAGCCAGCCTCAGCAATGGCGAGGTGCTAAGCAACTCAGTGAGACCCTGTCTCTACATAAAACACAAAATAGGGCTGGGGATGTGGCTCAGTGTTCGAGTGCCCCTGAGTTCAATCCCTAGTACCAAAAGTCTCAAGGGGCACATCAACAAATTGGGTAGCATAAATGGAGTTAAAAATGTCTAGAAACACACAATCTACTGAGACTGGGTCAGGAAAAAATATAAAATAAGTGTATACCTATACAACTAATAGGGAGATTGATGCAATAATCAACCCCAACATTGTCCCCAACAAATGAAAGTCTGGGACCAAACAGTTTCACTAGAAAATCTACCAAACATTTAGGGAAGAATACTCATCAATCCTTCTCAAACTCAACAAAAAAAATTTGAAGGGTAATATTTCCAAATTTATCCTACAAAGCCAAAATTAGGCTCACAACAGCAACAACAGTAACAAAACTACAGTCAAATGTCCCTTATGAATATGGGTGCCAAATCCTCAAATTCTTATTCAATGGTAGAGTAATCAAAACAATGTGGCGATGGCATAAAGACAGAGACCTAGACCAACAGAATACAACAGAGAGCCCAGAAATATACCCACATATCTTTTTTTAAATGGTAAAATGACTTTTTCTAAAAAAAATGTTTTTATTAGTGCACTGCAGTTAAAAATAATAGTGGGATTTATTTTGACATAATCATATATGCATGGAATGCAGTTTGCTCCGTTTCAGTCCCAGTGTTTCCTCTTTCCTTCCCTTCCTCCCTTTCCTTATTCTCCTTCCATTACTCTATTGGTCTTCCTTCTATTTATTGTTTTAAGTTGATGCTTTTAGATACACATCAAGGTAGAATTCACTGTGGTATAGTCATATATGTACACAGCATGATTTTGTCTGTTTCATTCTGCATTTCCTCCCTTTGCCCTTCCTCTTCCCTCGGCTCTATGATCTTTCCTCTATATCTACACCCCCTTCCCACGTTCCCCTCTTATTTTGCTCTAGCTTCCTCAGATGAGAGAAAGCATTCAACTCAGGAGAAAAAGGCTCCTTCCTCCAGGATCTCAATTTTTACCAGCAACCAAACCCTCACCAGAGTCAGTTTGTCTTTTTTCTCTTTTCACTTTACTGAACACCAAACAACCAAATCTGCAACACCAATTGGGTGTCCAACAATTCAATTCTGACACCACCAAGAGTTAACAAAGACCCCACGTTCAGAGCTCAGGACTACCACACTGCCCCCACTCCAGATGCAAAACCATACCACTTATTTGCTCTTTCTGGTCATCAGTTCTCATCCTGGGGTTATGTAGGGGTCTTGTCCTTGTGTTACTTCAGGTATTGTCTGAAATGGGCTTGTTATGAACAACCAGACACTCCTATCACTCAGGAAATTCATAGAACCTATGAAGCAGAAACTGGGAATATATATATTTTATATACTACACATCCAAGTGAACTCTCAAGTTCATAAACCCTTTCTCCAGCAAGCAAAACTCAAAGATGTCTTTCCTCGAGTCAGACTCACAGACTTTCTTGGTGGCTCCAAACTGCACTCTGACTAAACCAACTCTGTGAATGCAAAACTAAACTGCTGATCTGCTGAATTTGTACCCAAGCAATATATTCCCGGTAAGCAGCAATGATAAAAGAATCTCTAATCCTTGCTGGGCGCGGTAGCGCAAGCCTGTAATCCCAGCACTTAGGGAGGCTGAGACAGGAGAATCGCGAGTTCAAAGCCAGCCTCAGCAACGGCAAGGCGCTAAGCAACTCAGTGGGACCCTGTCTCTACATAAAACACAAAATAGGGCTGGGGATGTGGCTCAGTGGTCGAGTGCCCCTGAGTTCAATCCCCAGTACCAAAAGAAAAAAAAAAGAATCCCCAACCCAATATCCTTTCTGTTCTAAACAACAGCCTAGCACCAAGAAACACCCTCCCCATTACACTTGTATGATACCCTCTTTTTTTTTTTTTTTAAACCTATGACAAGGCCAGACACACACTTTCCAAATTCCCAGTGTTTGCCTCAGAAACAAACAGCTGAACTGATTATAACCAAAGGTTTTCTCCTTCTTGCAGGCCTATGATCTTTGACCTACCCTCAGCCTGACCCTTCTTTATTGTCACCCTAAGAACAGGCTGACCTCGGGGAAATGCTGTCTGTCTAGGCATTAATTTTGCCACCTCCAACCTTCCCTCCTCCTTTCTTTTTAGTCTTGTTTGCTCCTCCCTAGCAAGAAAATCTCTTTTCTGCCTAACTGTTCAGATGCTTGCAGATCTAATAGTTAGGGCTTTCTTCTATTGCAGTACTCCTTTCAAATACAGTCAAGTCCTACCTCAGTCAGCACTTCATTTTTAAAAGCAAGGTCTAGAAACAGTTCCTTGAATAACAACTACAACCTAAAAGAGGTAAATTCTTCCACTTCATCTCCAACCCCATCCATATCTACTGTTTTTTTTTACTGTGTCCCTCAGTACCAAAGGCTCTTTCAGTGCTGCAGGGGGCCACACCTGCAGGGCAGGTTCCTAGGAATAAACAACTGGCCTTCCCTGATTTCCATTTGCAGATTAAACATTGGCCTTAATGTGAAGTCACTGTCCATAGAACTCCTGTGCTTTATCAACACTATTCGCTGACTTTTAAAGGAGAAAATACCCAGTGTTGGAAGAATCTATTAAAATCACTCAGACTGTTTATGTACATAGGAGGTAAGGAATTCTAAGGCACTTACATGTCGTAGGTCAACTGAAAAAGCACAAGCATCTAGCCCTTTCAGACCATTATAATGTAATTTAATTATTATTTCCATAACAACAAATTAGGCTAGCATTATGTTTGAACATTTCTGGGTGTTGCCTCAAGTCCAGGAACCAGAAAAGAAATTGTTAGTTGTTCACTGTCCCAACCCAGGAATGGAGACAAATTGAAGTTTTGGTGAGTCTTTGTAATTCACTAATTTATCTACCACACTTTCTGGCAGAAATATATTCATTTCTCTGCAGCCATCATGGAAGAGTGATTTTCCCTATGTCTCTGAGATTCTCATCCCCAGTAGCATTCTCAAGGCTAGGTCTTAGGATTCCATTTGAAGTCACCCAAAAGATAACACTAGATCTGGGAAATGTACTACACATGTTACGGAGAAGAACAAAGGTAAATAAAATTTTTTTAAAGGAAATGATAAGACTGATATTTGATGTTTTTCTGAAATGCACCTCTTTCTTGCCTGTTTGGATATATTTTATCTTATCTCTCAAGTTCTACTGAAAAACTTAGGCTCAAGGAAGCAAATCTTTCCTAGATGACAAAGCTGGGGAGTGTCAGTGTTGTACTTGATTTGAGTGTTAAATTAAGTCATCCTCCCACACAGGACATTTACTCTCACCTCCCATCCCGCTCACTGACATACTCAATATCTACCTTCCCAAGGGAAAACAGACTGCCCTGTTATGTGCCCAAAGTGTATTTTCCTTTTCAGGGAAGGAAAGGAAATGGCACCACCTCATTAGGGTGGGTTTTCCTAGTCCTTTGGGATAGTTTTCCTTCACAAGTCTAAAGGAATCCAGAGGGCAGAATTCATTTCTACCTTGTCCCCTCAGCACCAGCATCTGATAAGTGGGCCAACCAATATGTCGTCAAGGAATGGAGACCTGCTTGGGGAAAGAAAATCTTAACGTCCCAAAGACTTAGCCATTTAAATGAGGATATATCGAGAGACTCCTCCTTGCTATAGGGCATCTACCTGCTCCCATCAGAGGCTGCAAGCCCCATACTTCAGGCTGCCTTCTGGAAGGAGATAACCTAGGAGTGAATATTCTCAAACACTCCAAGAGATTTTTCTGCTGTAGGCATCCTGAGTCAGCCACAGTTCTGAAACCCAGGACTATGAAAAGATAGGAGCGTGGATTAAGGACACATTACCTTGCAAAATTTCCCAAAGGGAACCTCAAGCAAAACACATTCTGAAGTCTGAACTCAAGGAAGGTGAAAGGTGTGAGAGGCACAAAGATTTTTAAAAGGAGTGTCAAGTAGTTACTCTCTTCTCTTATGCTTTTTTCTCATGTGAAGCGTTCACAAACAACTAATCTTTTAAAAAGAGGCACCTATTGGTCTGTTGAAAATGACAATTACAACACTGAAGCTGAATGAAATGAGGCATAGGGGATAAAACCTTAAAAACATTGTTGTGAGGGGCTAGGGTTGTGGCTCAATGGTAGAGCACTTGCCTAGCATGTGTGAGGCACTGAGTTTAATTCTCAGCACCACATAAAAATAAATAAAAATAAAAAGGTTCATCCACAACTAAATATATATATATATTTTAAAAAACACTGTTGTGAATTACAGGGTAGTTTTTGCATGCAGAGCAAGGGGGGAAGACCTCGAAATTCAGGGATTTATTGCCAGCTGTGGCTTATTCCCCTTGAAACTCACACAGACATTTAATCTCCATTATGAGAAACCATCAACCGGGACCTTTAAGTCCCACCCTCCTGAATGGATTAATGCATCCATGGATTAACGGGTTATTTTAAGAGTGCCTAAGAGACCAGTTTGGCTAAGTCTCTCGGGCACTCCCTTTCTCTGGACACATGATGGTGTGCGCCTACTCCAGCTCTGCCAGCAAACAACCAGACGGTACCTCTCAACTTTGGACTACAACCATGAACCAAAAATAAGCGTTTTTTAATAAGTTACCCCATATTGTGGTATTGAGTTATGAGCAACTGAAAACGGACTGAGAAACCTAGGGAGAGCTGCGCTGAGAAGACAGGGTCATCGGTTTGAGGCCCTGTTCCAAACATTTAGAAAACTCAAGGGGAAGCAGATCCTCCCAGCGGAGACAGGGACGGGACCCCACACCACACAGATCCTCGCAGGGACCCTACACACACACACACACACACACCAGATCCTCCCAGGGGAGACAGGGAAGGGACCCCACACCACACAGATCCTCGCAGGGACCCTACACACACACACACACACACACACACACACACACCAGATCCTCCCAGGGGAGACAGGGACGGGACCCCACACCACACAGATCCTCGCAAGGATCCCCCACACTCACACCAGATCCTCCCTGGGGAGATGGGGACTGGGGGCCCACACCCCATAGCTCCTCTCAGGGAACCCCTCCCCACACACACACACTCGCCTTCCGCCACACGGTCTGGGCAGACGCAGGGCTGCGCGGCCAGCTGTCCGGAGCTGGGTCCCTGCGGCCGGCCCAGCCCCCACCGGCCAGCAGAGGCGGAGAGGCCGAGTCCCCACTGCGGGTTTCCGCCGGGTCCAACCGGCTCCTCCTTGCCCCTCCGCCCCCCACACTCACCATTTCCCCGCTCTCGAGGTCTCGGGGTGTCCTCCCTACCGCTCCTGAGGTCAGCGGAAGTCACCGCGCAACAAAGGCTGAGCCTCTAGGCGCCTCTCCCTGGAGCAGCGATCAGACTCCTACTGCGGCTGCGCATAAGCGATCTCCAGGGTTTAGGCCGTTTCTCCCCAGCCTCTTGCCGGCGCTCCTGATTGGACAGTTCATACAGCCCCGCCTCTGGGGTCCTGATTGACTAGTGATCCAGGACCCGCCCCTAACCCTCCGTGACAAGCGTCCCTTACATGCCAGAGAAAAACCCAAATGCGCGGTGGCTCAAGCCTGTAATCCCAGCACTTAGGGAGGCCGAGACAGGAGGATCGTGAGTTCAAAGCCAGCCTCAGCAATGGCGAGGCGCTAAGCAACTCAGTGAGACCCTGTCTCTACATAAAACACAAAATAGGGCTGGGGATGTGGCTCAGTGGTCGAATGGCCCTGAGTTCAATCCCCGGTACCCCCCCCCCCAAAAAAAAAACCCCAAATGACAGATTCCAGCCGCAGCTCTTGCTAGCCCAGGTTAGCCCAGGTAACCTTCTGGGGCACAGGCCAGGCCCTACCTCCGGACAAGCAGAACTAGTTCCTGCCTTTCCAGAGCTGCCACCTGCTTCTTACTCTATCTACTCAGTGGGCCTTTCCCGCTTCTTTGTCCTGGAAATGGGGTCACAAGTATTGAATAAATAACTTTCCTTTCCTTTTCAAACAGTCTAACTAGACCCTGATTGAAGTCACTTGAGGCTCTCTCAATCCCTCTATTTCAGTTAGTGATTTGAAACTTTCTTCCAGAATAGACTGTGCTATCTTGGGTGAGTACCATGTCCATTTTATTTGCTTCTGTTCTTTCTAACCTGTTCATATCATCTGCTCATTGAGAGCACACCCAGAATATTACAGTAGTCCCCTTTTATCCACAGGAGATACATTCCAAGAACTCTAGTGGATGTCCTAAATCTCAGATCGTACGAAATCCCATATATACTATGTTTTTTTCTATATGTTCATGCCTGTGATAAAGTTGAATTTGCAAATTAGGCACAGTAAGAGATTAGAAACAATAAGACAATAAAAATTTATATCATACAATGTAATAAAAGTTATGTGAAGATGATGCCTTTCTTTCTCTATCTTATACTGTATTCACCGTTCTTGGATGGTACAATGCATACCTGGTGAGATGAAGTGAGGTGAGTCACATGGGCATTGTGAGCTAAGCTAAGCTAAGCTAAGCTATTATCAATTCACTGTCTGAGCTAGTTCAAAGTGATCAAGATAGAAAGCTTCAGGCTAGATATGTAGCTTGGAGTGCTTGCCCAGCATGTGCAAAGCCCTGGGCACTATACCCAGCACTGCAAAAGAGAAGGCAGTTTGGGAAGGAGCAGAAGGAGAGAGAATCATCTGCCTCTAGTGATCCTGTATCAATTTCCACTTGATATTTTTGGCCCAAGTCTGACCAAGAATAGCCAAAATCTTGGAGAGCAAAAGCACACTTAAAGAGGACTACTATATTGTGTCTTCATTCCAAGTTCCAGACGGAAGTTTCTAAGACCCTCGTCAGCTCTGGAGAAATAAGACTGGTTTTGTATGCTAATGAGATGAGTACTGCCTGGAGTCCCCTAGACAGCTCAAAGACAGAGGCTAGTCAGTTCATCAGAAAAGACCAAGACATGGAGTGGAACTTCTTCATTGTTTAACTTCATCTTTAACTGACAAAGAGAGTTGGAACTTTGAGTCCACTCTCTAGATCTCTAGGGTTGGAGCTAATCCCCAGTAACAAATGATTTAACCAGTCATGACTACAGAATGAACCTTGCATAAAAACCCCTCAATGATGGGGTGTGGAGAACTTCTGTGTTGGTAAATAGATGCTGGAAGGTTGACACCCCCAAATAGGACTTGGAAGTTCCACATATCCCCTTCTCCCACACCTGGCCCTAAGTGCCTCTCCCATTGAGCTATTCCTGGGCTGTATCTTTTATTATGCATTGATAATAGTAAGGGAAGTGTTTTCCTGGGTCCCGTGAGTCATTCTAGCAAATTGTTAAGCACAAAGTGACGAAGAGGTTGAGGGAACCCCACTTTGTAGCCAAGTTGGACAGAAGTGCAGGTACTCAGAGCACCCAATTCTTCTGACACATTTCTCACGAGGGCTCACTTATGGGACTGAGCCCTTAAACCTGTGGTTAGTTGAATAAGGACTGTAGAGAATGTTGGATCTGAGCTTACAGATGATTCTACATGAGTGAGCATTGGCAGGAGAAACTACCAAGTGACGTCTTTATGGAGAGGTGACCCTGCAGGACAGCAAGGAAGAGAAGCCTTCGTAGTGAGTGTTACTTTAACTGGTGATCCATTGTGTTGGCCTGGAAGGCTAGATTTACAGATACATGTACCTGTACTGATTCACAGATAGCAGCTATCTATCCAGCAGATGATTTGGAAGGAGCCAGATTTTAGGACTGATAACAAAGAGCTATTGCACCAAGAGTGTGAGAATAATTTGCTCCCACTGAAGGATCACTGCAGAAGTGCTCTCAATAATCAAGTGGCAATAGACCCCTTATCTGGTTACCAGTAGTAGGTCTCATCCCAGTGTAAGGGTAAATAAAATAAGACCGTGTTTTCCCTGTTGTCTAAGAGAAAGGAACATTTTTTCTCCTCTGCTTTTTCTTAGAGCTTGTATTTGCAAATTCTTCCTTTGTTTCTTCAATGTAGGCATAAATCTTTTAACAAGCTAAACAAGCCTCTTGCCAGCATTATAACCCAGGAATGTTTTTCTTAAGACTCTGGGACTACCTTTTTGAAATGTAAACATCCAAAGAAAATAGGGCCCTATCTCCCTGTCTCCATGGGAGGTTAGCTGAAGTGCTTTTTTGTCTTAACTATAACTATTGCTTGTTGTGGAGAATCAATGTTTTTTCCCCTTCATAAAAAGGAAACTTACCAAAACAGATGGCCAACCTAATTACTAGGTAAACTTAGGATGAAAGAATGTAAAACAAACCACGCTATCAAGTCCTTTCCCATGAAGACAAATTGTGGTCTACCTTGAGAACGTGTAGTAATGGATTGTATCTACTGATTTTATTTAAAAGAGAGAGTATCTTTTTGTCTTTGCCCTCCTGAGAAACACAGGGATGATATCAGAAATGGAGCACAAGATGGGTGATCCCTCACCAAGGTTGGTCTGGATGCTGCCATTGCCGAATGCTTTTCCAACTAATTGTAGAGACCAATGCTGATATTGGAATACAACAATTTGGTGCAAGATTGATTTTATTGGATGCCTACTACTGTAGAAAGGGCTTGGAATTTAAATATTTCCTGGATTGATCTTTCCTACCAACCAAGAACCATGCTGGTCAGCTTTCCAGGACTATGACCAAATAGCTGAGATGAACAATTTATAAAGAGGAAAGGTTTATTTTGTCTCACAGTTTCAGTCCATGGGCTGTTGGCCCTATTACATTGGGACTATGGTGGAATAGTACATCGTGGCAGAAGAGCATGATGGAGGAAACCTCTTCATTTCATGATGGTCAGGTAGCAAAAAGAAAGAAAGGAGCTGGAGTCTCAAAATCCCACTAAAGGGTATCCCCCACCCCAGTGACCTAACTTCCTTCTACTATGTCTTACCTCCTAAAGGTTCCACACTTCCTAATAGTGCCATTGCCTGGGGAACAGGTCATCAACACATGAACGTTTGGGAGAAATTCAAGATCCAAATTATATCACCATCTCTAAATGGTCTTTTAAGAGTTTTATACCCCTTAGATTCACTTACTTCACTGTGTACTCTATCCACAAATGCAGCTGGCCTCAGAAAACAGTGAAATGGCACTTGAAAAACCAA
Source organism: Geosciurus inauris (assembly GCA_004024805.1). NCBI lineage: Eukaryota > Metazoa > Chordata > Mammalia > Rodentia > Sciuridae > Geosciurus > Geosciurus inauris. The sequence continues at coordinate 54,422 of PVHX01007825.1, read as the reverse complement.
TGTGACTTCTTTAGCTCTATGGTGAATTACATACCTGGGTCATGCCTCCCACTGTGAAAAGCTATAAAGAATAGGAAAATATAAAGATCATATTCTTGTAAATATTGATGACTTGAGAAGAAAATAAAATGTTCTCAGGCTAGAGTCTGGATAGAGACAGAAGCTCAAAAGTTAAACAGAGAACTTCCAGTGAGCTTTAACCAGGAATGTATGAACTGATGCGAATGAGCCTACATTTCTGTTTCCAAGGTCTGTAGAGTACAAGAGACAAACAAACCCCAATACAGACAGATTGGAAAGTGTAAATGGAGATCTTCCTCCCCATAAAGCAAGGAATCATCAATGTAAGGGTATGCTAGGAACAAGGAATTCTGCTACAAGGAATCCATAAGGGAAATTCAAGGAAAAATGATGATCAAGCTTCTGTAGTGAGTTGAGGGAGGAATTACCTCCTGAAAGAATTTGGAACTACAAATGCAGGTTTCCAGATGGAATAATGGTTCCTTGAGCACTCCAAAATCTTGATCAAAGTAATTTAAGTCATCTCAGATTCATACTGTCCTTCAGGAGAGTGGTTGAAGCCCAAACAAATCTCTCAGGAGAAATTCATCTTTAAATCAGGTCTCAAGCATCATAATGAACAGGGAAAATTTGAAAACCCTTCCTCTAACACAAGGGTGCCCACTTTTACCACTTTTATTCAACATAGTACTAGAAGTCCTAGCTATAGCAATTATACAAAAGAAACAAAGTCGCCTGAATTGAAAAGGAGGTAATCAAGTTGTCCCTAATTGCAGATAACATGATGTTAAGTATAGAAAAACCTAAAAACTCCACCAAAAAAGTCAGACCTGTTCAACAAATTCAGAAAAGTTGCAAGATACAAAATGGATATGCAAAAATTAGTAGCCTTTTTGTATGCCAATAGTAAATATTAAATAATTTATTTAATTTATTAAAATAGTAAATATTAAAAATTTCATTTGCAATAGCTAATGAAAAAGTACCTAGAAATATTCAAACATGTGAAAAACCTCTGTAACAAAAACTATGGAACACTGATAAAAGAAATTGAAGAGAACACACAAAAAATAGAAAAATATGTTATGTTCATGGATTTGAAGAATTAATATTGTTAAATTGTCCATACTATACAAGCAATATACAGACTCAATGCATTTCCTATCCATGTATCAATGACATTCTCCACAGAAATAAAAACAAAATTCCAGAAATTCATAGAAACCCCCCCAAAATCCACAAATAACCAAAGCAAGCCTGAGCACAAAGAAGAAAAGTGGAAGAATTACAATACCAGACTTCAAAACATACTACAAAACTCTGAAAACAAAAAAGTATGTTACTGCATTTAAAAAAAACAGATACATAGATAATTTAGAAATAAATTCACATATTTACAGCCAACTGATTTTTGCAAAGGTGCTATAACATACACATTTGGGAAAAGACAGTGTCTTCAATAAATGGTGCTGGGAAAACTGGATATCCATAAGCATAATAATTAAACCAGACTGCTCACCATATATAAAAATCAACACAAGGATTAGAGACATAATGTATGATCAGAAATTATGAAATTCTAGGAGAAAACATAAGAGACTGCTTCTGGACATTGGCTTGGGCAAAAGTGTTTAAAAATAAGACCTCGAAAGGCAATAAAAGCAAGGGGGTAAATGGCATTATCTAAAAAGCTTCTGCACATCAAAGAAATAATCGACAGAGTAGAGACAATCTTCAGAAAGGAAGGAAATACTTGTAAACTGTCCGTCCATCAAAAGATTAATATCCAGAAAAACCTAAGGAACTCAAACAACTTAATAAAGTTTTTTTATTTATTCTAATTAGGTTTACATGACAGCAGAATGCATTTTGATTCATTATACACAAATGGAGCACAACTTTTCAGTTCTCTGGTTGTACACAATATAGAGTCACACCATATGTGCAGTCATACATGAACCTAGGGCATGGTGTCCATTGCATTCCACCATCTTTCCTGCCTGCATGCCCCATCCCCTCCCTCCTCTTCCCTTTCACCAAAGTTTCTCCATTGTTCCCACGCCCACTCCCACATTATGGATCAGCATCCACTTATCAGAGAGAACATTTGGTTCTTTGGTTTTTTGGGATTGGCTTATTACTTCACTTAGCATAATATTCTCCAACTCCATCCATTTACCTGCAAATGCCATAATTTTATTCTCTTTTAATGCTGAATAATATTCCATTGTGTATATATACCACAGTTTCTTTACCCATTCATCTATTGAAGGACATCTAGGTTGGTTCCACAGTTTAGCTATTGTGAATTGTGCTGCTATAAACCTTGAAGTGGCTGCATTACTGTAGTATGCTGTTTTTAAGTCCTTTGGGTATAGACTAAGGAGTGGGTTGGCTGGGTCAAATGGTGGTTCCGTTCCAAGTTTTCTAAGGAATCTCCATACTGCTTTCTAGATAGGTTGCACAAATTTGCAGTCCCACCAGAAATGCATGAGTGTGCCTTTTCCCCCACATTCTCATCAACACGTTTTGTTGTTTGTATTCTTGATAACTGCGATTCTGACTGGCATGAGATGAAATCTTAGATTAGTTTTTTTGTTTTTTGTTTTGTCTTTTTTTTTGGTACTAGAGATTGAACTCAGGGGCACTCGACCACTGAGCCACATCCCCAGCCCTATTTTGTGTTTTGTGTAGAGACAGGGTCTCACTGAGTTGTTTAGCACCTCGCCGTTGCTGAGGCTGGTTTTGAACTCACGATTCTCCTGTCTCAGCCTCCCTAAATGCTGGGATTACAGGCTTGCGCCATCGCGCCTGCCCCTTAGTTTTGATTTGCTAGAGATGTTGGACATTTCTTCATATATTTGTTGATTAATCGTATATCTTCTTCTGAAAGTTTCTGTTCAGCTCCTTAGCCCATTTATTGATTGGGTTGTTTGTTTTCTTGGTGTTAAGTTCTCTGAGTTCTTTATATATCGTGGAGATCAGTGCTCTATCTGATGTGTGTGTGACAAAAATTTTTTCCCAAAATGTAGGCTCTCTGTTCACTTCATTGTTTCTTTTGCTGAGAAGAAGCTTTTTAGTTTGAATCCATCCCATTTATTGATTCTTGCTTTGATTTCTTGCGCTTTAGGAGTCTGGTTAAGGAAGTGAGGGCCTAATCCAACATGATGAAGATTTGGGCCTACTTTCTCCTCAATTAGGCACAGGGTCTCTGGTCTAATTCCTAGGTCCTTGATTCACTTTGAGTTAAGTTTTATACATGGTGAGAGATAGGGGTTTAGTTTCATTTTGCTGCATATGGATTTCCAGTTTTCCAGCACCATTTGTTGAAGAGGCTATGCTTTCTCCAGTGTATGTTTTTGGCACCTTTGTCTACTATAAGACAACTGCATTTATGTGGGTTTGCCTCTGTGTCTTCTTTTATATACCATTGATCTACACGTCTATTCTGGTGCCAATACCATGCCATTTTTGATAATTTTGTTCTGTAGTAGAGTTTCAGGTCTGGTATTGTGACGCTTCCTGTTTCACTCTTCTTGCTAAGGATTGCTTTGGCTATTCTGGGTCTCTTATTTTTCCAAATGAATTTCATGGTTGCTTTTTCTTTTCTTTTTCTTTTGAAACCTTTATTTTTTATTTATTTATGTATTTTTGTATGTGGTGCTAAGGATCGAACCCAGTTTCTCATGCGTGAGGGGCAAGCACTCTACCACTGAGCCACAACCCCAGCCCCATGATTCCTTTTTCTATTTCTATAAAGAATGATGTTGGGATTTTACTTGGAATCTCATTGAATCCATATAGTGCTTTGAGTAGTATGGCCATTTTGACCATATTGATTCTGCCTATCCAAGAGCATGGGAGATCTTTCCATCTTCTAAGATCTTCTTCAATTTCTTTCTTTAGTGTTTAATAAAGTTTTGAGATTGGGGTTGTGGTTCAGTGGAAGAGTGCTTTCCTAACATGTATGAGGAACTGGGTTCAATCCTCACCACATAAAAAATAAATTTAAAAAAATATTTAAAAAAGTTTTGATCAGTTACCAAACTACAGATACATAGGAGCAATTAGATCCAAAGTTCTATAGCACAACAGGGTAACTAAAGTCTACCATAATTTCTTATACATTTCAACATAACTAGAGGAGAATTTGAAAATTTCTAGCCAATAGAAATGATAGTATTTGAAGAGATAAATGATTTTTTACTATGATTTGATCATATCTAATCTACCATGTCTGAACATAAATTTAAATTTCCACATTATTTTGATGTACTTTCCATCCAGGATCATGTACAAAATAATGTCAATTTAAAAGTTTTAAAAAAGGAAATCTCACCTTTAATCCCAGCAGCTTGGGAGGCTGAGGCAGGAGGATTGCGAGTTCAAAGCCAGCCTCAGCAAAAGCAAGATGCGAAACCACTCAGTGAGACCTTCTCTCTAAATAAAATAGAAAATAATAGAGCTGGGGATGTGGCTCAGTGGTCGAGTGTCCCTGGGTTCAACCCCTACTACCAAAAAAAAAAAAAAAAGAAAGAAAGAAAAAAGCCTGAAAATAAATTTCTCTCCACCTACTCTTCATAACCAATGCTCAACTCAGAAACAAATCTTTCTTATGACTCAATATCTTTCAAAGCCAGTGAGCAATTATAAATGTCACGCCATTTCTGCTGGCACAATTATCTTTCTTTTACTTTAGCCATAACGAGATGATTTATGAAAAATACCAGACATAAAATACTGCTCAGTATACAATATGTATTCATACAGTGGCTTTTTTGACTATTCCATTCAGCAGCAGGGATAACAACCTAATATCCAGCAATAAAGTTTCATTTACTAATTCAACATGAATAATGTATAGTCCAGGTGTGTGTGTGTGTGTGTGTGTGTGTATGTGATTTCCACGTTCTTAAAAAATTATCTCATCATAGGCATGGGTCACAGATGGCAGTTCACAGATATGGTCAGTTTCAAGGAGATTGAAAAAATACAGAGCACAACTAAAACTAAGATTAGCCCCCTAACTCACACCAGGCACAAAAACTACCCCAAATTGGATCAGAGGCCTAGGTGTAAGAGCTAAAACTATAAAAATCTTATTAGACAACATTAGGTGTTCATGACCTTAGATGAAGCAATGGTTTCTTATACCTGACCTCAAAAGCACAAGCAACCAAAGAAAACAATAAATAAAATTGATGTCATCAAAACCAAAATCTTTGGGGCTGCCAAAAAACACTCAAAGTAAAAAGACAACCCACAGAATGTGAGAAAATAACAGACTTGTATCTACAAATATAAGCATTTTTACAACTCAACAGAAAGACAAACTATCCAATTAAAACCAGTTAAGTATAAAAATAAATATTCCCTTAAGAAGATATAAAAATGGCCCCAAAGCACATGATAGATGCACAACATCCTTATTCATTAGGGAAATGCAAATCAAAACCACAGTGAGATACTGCTCCACACCCACTAAGATGCTGATTTAAAAGATAACAACAAGAGGGTTGGGGTTGTAGCTCAGTGGTCAAGCGCTTGCCTAGCACATGGGAGGCACTGGGTTTGATCCTTAGCACCACATAAAAATAAATAAATAAAAGAAAGGTATCAGTCCCCTACAACAACAACAAGAAAAAGAAAAAAAGAAGAAGATAACCATGAGAGTTGGCAAGGTTGTAGAGAAATTGTAGCCCTAGGGCATAGCTAGTGGTAATGGAAATGGGTGCATATTTTAGGAAATAATCTAGCAGTTTCTACGTTCAACATAGAGATGCCATTTGGCCCAGCAATTCCTCCCCTAGGTATGTATTCAAGAAAAGTGAAAACATATATTCCAACAAAAATTTATACATAATCATGTGTAGCAGCATTATTAAAAACAGCAAAAATGAGAAATTCTGAAATATCCATCAATGGTGAATGGATGAATAGAATGTATTCTATCCAGACAATGGAATGTGATTTGATGAAAGGGAATGAAGAGTATGCTCCAACATGGAAGAACCTCACAATTATTATGCTTAGTAAAATGAGCCAGTCAGAAAGGTTGTGATTCCATTTATGAGTCCATTCATAGGAAACGTCTGGGAGGAACAAACTGGGACAGAAGGTAGATTCATGGCTGCCTAGGGCTGAGGGCAGAGGGGTTAGGAGAAGAGGGGAGTGACTGTTAATGGTATGAGTGGTTTTTTTAGGGTGATAGAATTTTTCTAAAACTGCTTGTGGTGCAGATTGCCTAGTTGCAAATGTACTACAACCATTGAAATGTGCAGTTTACTGGATAAGTTGTTTGCAATGTGAATTATATTCTCGTAACTCTGTTCCATCTCAATTAAAACAAAACTAAGATAAGGACTCAAAGATGAAGAAAAGTTTTAAATATTTATTGAGCACCTTCTATGTGATATAGACAACTCTTTACACCAGTCTTATAAGGTACATGTTATTAATGCCATTTTATAGATAAGGCATAGTCCTCTTTGTATTGTATTCTACCAACACTTCTGCACTGGCTACTCAGGTGCTTGAGGAATAAAATTTCTTGAGGAAGGTCTTCTTCATGGCGACCTTCAGCTCCTTGTTCCTGAGGCTGAAGATGATGGGGCTGAGGAAGGGTGTGAGGACTGTGTAGGTGGTGGCCATGAGGGTATCACCTTCCTGAGAGTGGGGACCCTTGGGCTTGAGGTAGATGACAGAGGCAAAGCCGTAGTGCACGATGACCACAATAAGGTGAGACGCACACGTGGAGAAGGCCTTGTGCCGCCCCTCAGCAGATGGTATCTTCAATATGGCAGCCACGATGAAGGCGTAGGAGAGGAGGATGAGGAGGAAGCAGCCCAGCAGGGCTGAGATACACACCAGGCCCACGCCAAGGGTGACTGTTGGTACATTACTCCCACAGGCCAACTTCAACAGAGGTGGCATGTGACATAAGAAATGCTGGATCTCATTGGATCCACAGAAGGTGAGGTGGAAAACAGATGTTGTCACCACCAGTCCCACTGCTAAGCCACCAGCCCAGGACCAGGCCACCAGGCAGGCACAGCCGCGGGGGCTCATGAGCACATTGTAGCGCAGCGGGTGGCAGATGGCCACATAGCGGTCATAGCCCATGACAGTGAGCAGAAAGGAGTGGGTGAAGCCAAACGTGAAGGAGAAGAACATCTGACAGGCACAGGCAAGGATGGCGATGGAGCGGTGGGCGGAGAGCAGGTCGGCCAGCATGCGCGGGATGATGGCCAAGGTGTAGAGGATCTCGGAGATGGAGAGGGCGCACAGGAAGAGGTACATGGGGGTGTGGAGGCTGCGCTCGCTCCAGATGGTGGCCATGATGAGCAGGTTGCCCAGCAGCGTGAACAGGTACATGAGCAGGAAGAGCAGGAAGAAGACAGGCAGAAACTGCTGAGGGAAGGTGGAGAAGCCGATGAGGATAAATTCAGACACTGTGGTGTAGTTTAGCCCTGGCATTGTGGGTGCACCTGGTGGAGGAGAGAGGGAAGAAAACCCATGGATAAGCCAGGTGCGGTAGCGCACGACTGTAATCCCAGCACTTTGGGAGCCTGAGGCAGGAGGATGGGAGTTCAAAGCCAGCCTCAGCATCGGTGAAGTGCTAAGCAACTCAGTGAGACCCTGTCTCTACATAAAACCCCAAATAGGGCTGGGGATGTGGCTCAGTGGTTGAGTGCCCCTGAGTTCAATCCCTGGTACCACAAAACAAACAACAAAAAACACAAAACCCAAGGATAGGACCACAGGGTCTCTAATGAGTCCTACCTGGGAAGACTTCCTGAAGAGGGTAATTCACTTGTCTAAGCCACAGTTAGTCTTTTTTTTTGGTACTGGGGATGGAACTCATGGGCACTTGAACACTGAGCCACATCTCCAGCCCTATTTTGTATTTTCTTTAGAAACAGGGTCCCACTGAGTTTCTTACTGCTTCGCCATTGCTGAGGCTGGCTCTGAACTTACCATCCTCCTGTCTCAGCCTCCTGAGCCATTGGGATTAGAGGCATGTGCCACTGCACCCAGCCAGTTAACACCATTTAAAAGGGTGTTAATAATAATATGTTGAGACTTAAGTAAGGTCATACATCTTAAGTGCTTGCATAGGTCTTAGTAAGAATTCAATAAATAAGAACTACTAGTGATAATAATTATTGCATGAGTATTCCTATCGCTAGCCTCATACACTCCTAACCCCACCATGCTTTTCTTTGTGCCAGTTTCTCTACCCTTCCCCCCATCACTATGAGCACAAATTCCACAAGGATTAAGAGCAAATTACTCCCAAATTGCCACCTTTAGTAGGAAGTCATCTCTTCCCTGTGACATGGAAAGGATGTAGGCTCTGTTTAATTCTCCACACCACTGCTTACTAGCTGTGAGACTTGGGACAGGTTCCTTCCCTACTCTGACACTCATTGCTCACCTGGAAAATGAACTAATATTTTTTTTTTTTTAGTTATTGGAAATGAACTCAGGGGCACTCGACCACTGAGCCACATCCCCAGCCCTATTTTGTGTTTTATGTAGAGACAGGGTCTCACTGAGTTGCTTAGCGCCTCGCCGTTGCTGAGGCTGGCTTTGAACTCGCGATCCTCCTGTCTCAGCCTCCCTGAATGCTGGGATTATAGGCATGTGCCTGTGCGCCCGGCTTGAACTGATAATCTTTATCTGAGAGCCATGACAAGGTGCTTCAATGAGGTGATGAACATTAAGCACTTAGTTTTTCATCATCGTTGTGTGGTCTAACTTGTATGAGTTGCCCAAAAGGATGGCATCACTATAGAGTCATGTTGTCTGGTCCCAGCTGAGCCCTCTATCTGCAGGCACTTGCCAATGCTATTCTCTGAATCTCTTCCCCTTTCCGTAACCCCTAATTCCCAAACATCCCACCCTCAACCTCCTGCTTAATGCAGAAACAAAATAAGACTCAGTCACAGGTTCTCTTAAGATAGGTGAGTTCTCAGGAAGAGAGAAAAAAAAAACCCTTAGTAATGGAGACTCAATGACATGACCAGCCACACTTGTCCCTTTAGTTAGATGAACAAAACCTCCAGCATATACTTATAACAGATCAACTAGAATAAAAACATAGTCTATTTAAATGTCAAGAGATTCAAAGACTTACACAATGTGCCCACAATTGATTCATGGATACATTGCTTCACCAAAAAGAAACGCTCTGAACCCCAAATATCAAGTGATTGTCATGGGATTTATTTTCAAAGAAGCTGACCTGAAAATCTGCATGTTGTGTTCCAGAAAATCATATATATAATCAGAGAGCTCATTCTTCTGCATCACTCATCTTCTCCTCTCTGAAAAGAAAGGGGCACCCACACTCTCCCTTTGGAGTATGTATACCTTTACTATCTTTAAATAATAAATCTTTGCTTGTACCTTGCTTTTGGGATATCCTGGAATTCTTTCAGCTAAGGAAGTCAAGAAGAAGCCCAGGCTGAGTTGAGGTCCTCTTATCCATCCCTCCAGTGATGGGGGCCTCCTTGGACACTGGCCTTTGACACTCTCATCTTCTCTGATCAGCAACGGGCCACATCTGCCTCAGTTCTCAGTGAGGGCAGTTCCCCATCCCTGTACTGGCTCTAACAAGATCCCTTCTCTCCAATATGACTCCTCTCCTTTGCTCCTTCTCTTCAGGCTGCAAACCAACTTGATGCAAAATACAAAATTTATCTTAAAATGCAAAATGAATGAACACGTGGATAGACAAAAAGCAGGCCGTCCATAAATGCAATACCGTGCAGCACTATGAAGGGGTGGAGCATGATCCATGCAACAATGTGGAGGACCCTTGAAAACATCATGCTAAGGGCAAGAAGCCGGACACAAAAGTCCAGGCAGTATGGGATTCTATTTATTTGAAATATTCAGAATAGGTAAGTGTACAGGGAAAGAAAGCAGATTAGTGATTGGCAGGGAATGTGGGCAGGGTGGAATGGGGAGTGACTAATAGTGGGTATGAGGTTTTCTTTTGAGTTGTGAAAGTGTCTTGGAACTAAATAGAGATAGTAGTTGCAAAACACTGTGAATGTACTAACTGCCAAAGTATTGTACACTTCGTGTGAGTGTGTGTGTGTGTGTGTGTGTGTCACTGAAGATTGGACCCAGGGCCACTGAGCTACGCCTGAGCCAGCTCCATCCACTCCCTCCTTTTATTTTTACTTTGAGGAAGAATCTTGCCAAGTAGTCCAGGCTGGCCTCTATCCTCCTGCCTCAACCTCCTGAGCCACTGGGATTACACGTGTGTGCCACCCTATTCAATTTTTTTTTTTTTTTTTTGGTACTGGGGATTGAACCCAGGGATACTTAATGACTGAGCCACATCCCCAGCCCTTTTTTGTATTTTATTTAGAGACAGGGTCTCATTGAGTTGCTTAGTGCCTCACTAAGTTGCTGAGGCTGGCTTTGAACTTGTGATCCTTCTGTCTCAGCCTCCTAAGCAACTGGGATTACTGGCATGTGCCACCATGCCTGGCTCAGTTGAATTTTGTATTTTAAAATGCTTAATAGTTAACTTTCTGTGAAGTGAATTTCACATAACTTTTTAAAATGAAACACATACTACAAGATGAACCCTGAAAACATGATACTAAGTGAAAGAATCCAGACCAAAGGGGTCTGATTCTTAATATGAAATGTCCAGAATAGACAAGTTCATAGAAACAGAGAGATTCCACGTTACCAGGCCTGGGGCAGGCAGAAGAAGTTAAGTGCTACTGGTACCTTCTAGGGTGATGAAAATATTTTAGGACCACAGAAATATTTTAGAATATGTGAATATTCTCGATGCCACTGAATTGTGCACTTTGAAATGGTGAATTCTCTGTTGAGTGAAATTTACATCAGTTTTTTAAAAAATAAAATGGGCCTCCCTCAGCCTTCCTCTACTTCTTTTTGTCTCTCCTCGGTGTTCACTGCTCAGTCGGTCTACAGCAAGGAAGAAGAAGGGCGTCAGGCGCTGCCAGCAGGTCCAGGGCTAAGGGAGAGAGGACCCAGAGCTCTAACTGGGCTCAGCCTTCCTTCTGCCCAGGGCAGCCACTGACCCTCAACCAGGAGTGTTTGAGAGCAGTGCAGAAGCCTGGAAAGCTCTTCTCAGGGCGGGCAGCCTCTGGTCTCAACAGATTGGGACGCGGTTCCAGATAGCTCCTATACACCAACACCTGTGTGCGGTCCACACCCCTCCACATACCTGCCTCCAACTTCCCACTTCTCACATGCGCAGGTGCTATAGGCTCCGTTACCTAAACCGAACATGCACCAAAGTGAGTGCAAGCTCTGTTCAGACCCCAGCTTTTACACAGATGTGTAGATCCTGCCCAAGGAGACGGACGCACACCTGCAGGGTCCAGGCGCATGCACATCTGGGCTTGAACACTACTATGCAAACTACTATACTACTCACAAACGGCACAGTAGAAGCATGTAGACCATGGGCGAGAGCCGGTCGGTGTCCCTCACTGGCAACTTCCACCCTACGACCTGCGTGGACAAGTGCACAGCGATCCTGGGCGCACGACTCTGGAAAGAGGCCCCTCCCCACCAGGCCCTACTCCCCTGGAACAGCCTTCGGCCTTCTGGGTCCGAGATCCTGCCCACCCCAACACTCTGGTTGCTCTCAGCCCTTTCCCAGATGCCCGCGCTTCAGTCACCTCCCCAGAAGACGGCCTGGGACAAACACTGGCGGAGTAGCGGGGCGCTGGGGGAGACCCCAGCCGCCCTCACCGGCTCTGCGCTCTCGCGAAGGGGAGTGGGCGGGGCGGGGAGCAGCGTCCTGGCTTTATCCTTGTGGTCTCCAGCGTCACGTTCTAAAAGAATCTCAGGGGATCTCCGGGCAGGATGTCCCCCGTGGCGGACCTCAGGACCCAGGAGGCAGAGGGACCTCGGGAGCCTTCCAGCGCCTCAGGCTTCCCTGGGACCTGCTCACAGCTGCGCACGCCTCCCTCATCCCCTCCTCTGCGCTCAGGTTAGAGTCTGGCTCTTCTGAGGCCCCAGATGGGACTGTTAGGCTGGAGGGCGGAGTGACAGTGCGCCTAAGTCTGGAGCAGGACTGGAATAGGCCCTGGACCAGAGACGGAAATTTAAAAATGAGGCCTGGACTCAGCCCTTTCCCGCCAACCCCAGCCTCCTTCCCTTCCTAGGGAAGACTGGAGTGTGCATACCCTCTCCCCAGTGCCCAAGCTTCCAAACTGCTTGCTCTGACTTTCCCTAGCTGCATGGTTCTGGGTCAGGAACCAAGCAAGGGCCCACCTGGGTCAGGGTCCTACTTCTGGGTCTGTAAATGTACCAGGGACTTGGCTGAGCCAGGCTGTGCAGGGCAGGACTAGGGAGGGAAGGAGGAAACCGTGCCAGGCCTAATGCTGTAGCCCTGAGGCTTGGGTGGGATTTCCTTGACTTCCAGGCTTGTGTGGTTCTTGGGCCAAAATGGAGCTCAAGTGTTCAGCCCAGTCCCTGAGCCTGTGTTTCTGTGTAAGGAGGTGCAGGTACTTCTAACCTGGAAGGCAGTATGGGCCCCTGTATTTGATTTTATGCTTGTCATAGGAAATAACCAAAAACAGCTGTAAAACAACTTAATTCTTCCCTGTTCTGAGGCCCAAAATCCAAAACCAAGGTGCTGGCTTCCCTCTGGAGGCTCTGAGGAAGAATGCCGCCCAGGCTTGTCTCCTAGGTTTTGCCAGCAAGTTTGAGCAGCTTCCTGCTTTGTGGACAGATCACTCAACATCTGTCTCTGTGTTCACATTGCTCTCTTCCCTGTGTCTCTTGTCCACTTACAGGCCCACCTTCAACCCAGGAGCATTTCATCTCAAGAACTCTACTAAGTACATCTACAAAGCCTGCATTTACAAAGGAGGTTATATTCTGAGGTTCCAGATGGACATGACTTTCCTGGAGGACCCTACACAGCCCACTAGAGCCCCCTTCCTAGTCTCCTTGCTTCAACTCTCACTCCTGAATCCTGCTGAACAAACCAGATGCCACCGTCCCTCTGCTTAGAACCCGCCATGGCTCCCTCATGCCCAGACACCTCCCTGCAGCCTATAAGTTACTGTGCAGTCTGGTCCTTGTTAGTCTCTCTGATTTTCTCTCTAGACTCTCTTCCCCAATTCCAGCAACCCCCACTTTTAACCTCTAGGCTAAAATGAGTCTAGAGCATGTTTAGGTCCTTGTATGTCCCAGGCTCTCTCTCCCTTCAGACCCCTGTGCGTCCACTGCTTCCTGCTCCCATGTGCCTCAATCAGCGGGCCTCAGGTTGCATGTCACATCCCCTAGGAAGTCTTCCAAGAAGTCTTCCCTACCCTGCCCGGGTCAGGTGCCTCTCAGCCTCCCACTACCCTTAGCGGTCCCCTGCCACACAGCGTTGTCATTGCCTGGTTATGAGTCCCTAGCTCCCACTCAACTGTTACCTCCTGCTGTCAGGGGGAGCATCTTATGGGGTCCATATTGTTTCCAATTCCTAGAATGGTCTCTGTGTATAGGAAACATTCCATAAAATCCATTGAAGAACATGATGCTGAAGAGTGTGCATGAGGCCACGAGAGCCCATAGGTCAGGAGGATGAACAGGGAGGTGGCCCTGGTGCTGCATGTTAAAGAATGAGCAAGCGGTACTGAGTGGACAATACCAGGGAGGGAGTCCCAGGCATGAGACAGAAGAAACAGCAGAGGAGTTGGCATGAGCAAGAAGCACAGAGAAGCACCCAAAATGGGGTTGGGTAGGCTGGGAAGTCAGTCTGGGGCCAGAACGAAGGGTTTGGAAGCAATACAGAATAATCCCTTAGGGACTGTGAAAGGGCAGAGAGATGATGGGCTGGGAGAAAAGGACAGGAAGAGTCTGGAGACTGGCACCTTGGAAAGGCAATGCCAGCAGGGGCTGAGGACCTAGCAAACAGTCTTCTCTAAGTTCCATCCTCCTGGGAGAGCAGAAGACACAGAATGTGCAGGAATTAGGCCAGGCCATCAGATATTCTTTCATGAGGCATTTTCTTGGCACAGCCTAAGCCAGCAAAGGACATCAGAGGGACAATCAACCAAGAAATGGAGCCAGGATGTAGGAGAAGGAAGCTTTGTTGCTGCATATCTGGGTCTCTGCACTGGATTTGACTCAGTGGATGAGCAATAAATTTAAGTCATCTCACTCTGTACGCATATCAGTCCCTGCTGTGCACAGAACCTGTGTCCCAGATAAAGATAGAAGGTGGGTCAGATTCTATCTCTCCCTCATGAAAAATCTCTACCTCCTTCCCTTCACTGCACCCTCCCCTCGATTTAGGGAGCAACAAGTCCTCCTTTATTTAATCTGATCCCAAATAGGACAAATCTGGCAGATATTCTTTAATGGTTGTGGTCATTTAATTGTAGATGGATTCCTTTTTTTGTATCTTTTTACCTGCAGGGGTTGCAGAGAAGGAAAGGGGGCTATGACTACCCCAGGACCCTGACATCTTTATTACTTTTATCTTGCAGTATCTGGATGATGTTAATTAGTAGTCCTCTCTTGTCCATCAGCCCTCAGAGGTAGAATTGAGTCCTAATCATCTTTCATCTTTAGCACATAGCATGTATTCCATAAGTATTTATAGAGTAAATTCCCTCCAGGCACTGGAATGCTGACTCAGTCTCATTCCATGCCTTGGTCAACATCTTACTCAGAGGTTCTCCTCTTTCTGAGATCAACATCTGCCTAGAAATAAACAGAAGCAGGAAACCTCATGCTTGATCTGGTCTGTGATACTGGGGAGTGGAGGGGACAGCCCCACTAGCTGCTTCTTATAATAGAGATGACTCCCCTTGTATCTCAAGCCTGTGCATGAGATATCTTATCTCCCATTCAGAGGAGGCCCAACTCCAGCTGCCAGTCTTTCAACAGATGTGCCTAGAACATCTGAGCACATCCCTAAGCCAGGAGCTGGGGACCCACACTGGCCAGCACAGGCATGACAGCTGCTCTTGTGGACTTTATGGCGGAGGGAGATGGTGGAGTAGGGATAACTGCATTATCCCTCACACAAGAAAGCGAGGAGGTGAAGGCAGTTGCACGAGAGCTGGACACCCTCACCCTCAGAGAGAAGGGCAACCGCCGGGAAGGGCTTCATGAGAGTTAGCATTTCAGCTAACACATTCTGCTCCAGGGGTAGAGGGAGAAGAAAGGCTGAGACAGGTAGAGGGAAGAGCGTGTGCACAGGACCTGAGGTAGGAAGATGATTGCCCATCCAAGGAAAAAGAAAAGACAAAAGACGGGGTGCTTGGGCAGTGAGGAGCAGGGAGTGGCTCAAGATGCCTAGAAGGACAAACAGGTTCACATACAAAGGACTTTCCACCATCGTCCTACTCGTCCACAGATGACATGCATCTACGTGGGGGATACTGCTTATGGTACACACAAGGATCAGTGGGTTCAATGATGTTAACCACACCTCAAAAATGCATTTCAGATAGATAGGGAATAGTTGCCCACAATTGAGAGAGATTTTGCAACCCACAGACTCCCCCTAGGGTTGTAATGACAGAATCACTTGCTTGTTTACTCAGCAGGTATGTACTGAGCACCTATGCAGCGCCAGGCAGTGGGAACCCACTGCTCACAGGCCCAGAGGGGTCCTACCCTCAAGGGCTACCAATTTAGAGGGCAAAGAGGATATGTGTAGTCCTACCAAAAGTAAGTAACGCTGGAAGCTATAAAGGAAGGGTTCTTGTGTGGACATGCCCAATAATAATGATCACAACCAGGTGTGGTGGCACATGCCTGTAATCCCAGCAGCTCAGGAGGCTGAGGCAGAAGGATCGCAAGTTCAAAGCCAACATCAGCAACAGCGATGTGCTAAGCAACTCAGTGAGACCCTGAAATAAAATACAAAATAGGGCTGGGGATGTGGCTCAGTGGTTGAGTACCTTGAGTTCAATTCCTGGTACCAAAAAAGTAATAATAAGAATCATCATCACAAATAACTCTAGGGTCACAAGTTTGTCCTGAATTAATTTGAGCCTGATCTTAGAGACCTACAAATCTTCCTAACCTCCTATTAATAAACTCCATCTGTTTTTCGGTCATACGAGTTCCTGTCATATCACTGTGTTCATTTTATGGTTTTCAGAGACTGGCTGAAATACTATTTGCTTTTCTGCTAATTGTTTACCAAAAAAGTAATGTTTTGCTGTCTTGTTTATTGTTGTCTTAGCATGAGCCCTGCCCTCTGTACTCCTCATCCAGTCACCTGCCATCTGTCATTGTGAACTTCTGGACGCTCTGATGCTGAATGTCCTTACCTGTCCGTGCCCCACCTGATAGAGAACAAGGACGTTGGGTGACTTCCCCCAACTTTGTCCTCTTGAGCAGAAAGCAGCTTGAAGATGTCATCACCCGTATTTCCACAGAAACGGAATGTAGAAATGGGCAGTGGGGGAAATGTGACAGTGGCCCCCTTTATACTTTGAATGTAGCCCTTGCTGCTCTGACCCCGCAACTTTTTTTTTTTGGTACTGGGGATTGAACTCAGGGGCACTCGACCACTGAGCCACACCCCCAGCCCTATTTTGTGTTTTATGTAGAGACAGGGTCTCACTGAGTTGCTTAGCGCCTCGCCGTTGCTGAGGCTGGCTTTGAACTCGTGATTCTCCTACCTCAGCCTCCCTGAGTGCTGGGATTATAGGTGTGCACCACCGCACCTGGCTGCAACTTATTTTTAAAATGGATATGTTTCTTTTTCTTCCTCTCTCCCTGCCCCCCTCTAATCTCTCCTCCTTCTTAATCTCAAGGGAAATAGGATTACTTTTCTTCCCTATCCTAGGCAGAGTTATCTGTCCTTGAGTACACACCCACCATAAGAAAGAAATAATCCAGATTTTGGGGATAGCACCTGAAAATTCAGAGATGACTATTTCCCAAAATAACAAGTGAACTCCAACTCCTACAGAAAACATGTGGAATGTAGCCTTTGAAACACCTCTTTAAAGGACCCCTTTCCTGCTGATGGGCAGAATCACAGCCTCTGGGACAGGAGTCCCCTGTGTTTCTCCTTTGCTAGCAAAGCAATAAAACTTCTTTTTCCTTTTCTCAAAAAATAAAAATAAAAAAAGAGGGTATGTGTTAGAAAAGTAATTTATATAACAATGTGGTGAGCATTTTGATGGGGGAGGTGATAGAGGATGTAGAAGATTTAGTGGTTTCCAGAACCCTGGAGGCCCCCTTCATCTGTGCTGGTAGCAGGGAACATTCCCAGGGGCCACCCTTTGCACCAAGTGCTTTGCATACTGAGGGGTTAAAGTTTGTTCTGTGGCATTGGGTTTTTGGAGCTCTGGGACTTTTGTGTCTTGGAGGAAAAGAGGGCCACTGCCAATTTTTATCTACATGTCTTGTTGCTAATCAGACACCCAAATGTAAGCAGGAAGCATAGAAAAACAATTGGGAATCATCTCTCCAGAGTGGGCTGCTAATGACTTTACATTAGCTCTGAGCTATATTTCAAAACTTTTCTGCCTGCAGCTCTGTGTATGATAATTAGGGACTTTTTAATTTGCACAAATAAAATGAGATGAGAATTACAAGTCAACTTTTAATAAGTCCCCCGGCGTCACTTAAAATCCCACGTTGTGTTCACTGACAAAACTTGGAATTGGCTTTCTGGGGATTGTTATGGAAATAGTTTGACGAGTTGTATGGGTAGATGTTCCACTGGGCTTTTTTTTTTTTTTTTTTTTTTTTTTTTTAATGTGCTGGGGATTGAACTCAGGGGCACTCAACCACTGAGCCACATCCCCAGCCCTATTTTGTGTTTTATGTAGAGACAGGGTCTCACTGAGTTGCTTAGTGCCTCGCTATTGCTGAGGCTGGCTTCAAACTCGCGATTCTCCTGTCTCAGCCTCCCTAAGTGCTGGGATTACAGTCACACGCCACTGTGCCTGGCTATGTAACATTTTCGTTTTAAAATTCCTTTGTACCTTTGTTTTATTGTATATATTTTTTATTTTTTATGTGGTTCTGAGAATCAAACCCAGTGCCTTGCACATGCTAGGCAAGTGCTCTACCACTGAGCTACAATCACAGCCCCAACACTTTCTCTTTGAAATATAACTGCTGCTGTCATTGGGTTCAATAATGCATGTCCATTACAGTCAGGTGATTGAGGGTGGTATGGAGTGTACTGGGTCCTTGCTGATTTTCTGCCTGCTGGATCTGCCCATTCCTGATGAAAAACACTGGACGTTTTCAGGCATAATCATGGATTCATCTATTTCTCCTTGCGGTTCTTTTAGTTTTGGCCTCATGTAATTCACTGCTCTGTTGTTAGGCATATAAACTGCAGTGATTATTAAATTTTCCTAGAGAATTGATGCTCTTATCACATATAATCCCCTTTTTATCCTTTGTACTTTTTCTTGCCATGAAGTTTGCTCTGCCTGCGATTAGTACAATTATTCCTCTTTTCATTTGTGGTAACATGGTATAACTTTCTTCACCCATTTCCTTTTTATTAAAAAAATTTATTAGTGCACTGTAGTGATACATACAGGCAGGTTCATTTTGACATAATCATACGTGCATAGCATTTAATTTGCCCCATTTCCATCCCCAATACTTCCTTTTTCCTTCACTATGCCCTCCCCTCCTCCTCATCCTCTGTTCCACTCTTCTTCCTTGTATTTATCTATTAT
This sequence comes from Geosciurus inauris, assembly GCA_004024805.1. Lineage (NCBI taxonomy): Eukaryota > Metazoa > Chordata > Mammalia > Rodentia > Sciuridae > Geosciurus > Geosciurus inauris. The sequence continues at coordinate 35,724 of PVHX01007825.1, read as the reverse complement.
TTTTCATTTGGTGCTTTATTGCTGTGCATGAAGGTATTGCTATGGTCTATTCATATATGCACAGAGCATGATTTGGTCAATTTCATCCTGTGGTTCCTTCTTTGTACCATTCCTCCTCCCTCCCACTTCAGCCCTTTCCTGTATGTCACTGATCTGCCATCATTTTTCCCGTTATTTCTCTCTAGCCCCTGTATATGAGAGAAATCATTTGGCCTTTGACTTTCTGAATCTGGCTTATTTCATGGAGCAGGATTTTCTCCAGTTTCATCCACTTACCAGCGAATGCCATCATTTCATTCTTTATGACTGAGTTCAACTCCACTGTATATACGTACCACATTTTCTTTATCCATTCATCTCCTGATGGACACTTTGATGCCTTTAACTTAGCTATTGTGAATTGTATGGCTATAAACATTGATGTGTCTGTATCTCTATGGTAAGCTGATTTTAGGTCTTTTGGATAAATACCATGGAATAGAGTGATTGGTTCACATGTTGGATCATTTGCTAGCTTTTTGAGAAATCTCTATCCTGCTTCCTGACTTCCAGGACACACAGGGTTCTCCTAATGGATCTTGCAGCACCTGCATGGCAGAGCAAACTGGGCCTCCTAAGCCTAGGAGAGGGAGCCTGTAGATGGATCTCAAGAATAATGGGTTCCAGCCATAGTTGTTTGAAATCCCAAGTCTGTTCCCAAATCCCTTCCATATCTGAGGCTGCTTTTGATTCTCTCTTGATCTCTTCAAACTTATTTTTGTCTTTTAGAATGTCCTATAATTTTTTTGATAGCCAAAAAATGGTACACTGGATCAAAGGAACTGCTTCAAATGAGCTGTTAGTCATGTAGTGGTGAGGTGTAGGGGGAGCAGGACTGCTCTACAGCCTCATAACTGGATCTCGGTCTATGAGTGATCTTGTACCTCTGGATTCTGGAATCTGACAAACACATGGGCTACTCAGTTTCTCTAACATTCTCTCTTGCTTGCACTCGCGCTCTCTCTCTTTCAACACACACACACACATCAGATGGAACAAGATGGCTAAAACTGACTAGGGTTGGGTATTTTCATTCTCCAAGGTCATTTAAATTCTGACAAAACCCCAGTTGCTGGATCAAAATAAGGGAGGAAAAGATGGGAATCCCATGAAAGATAGAAGAGAGATGAGTCGAATAGACCAGGGGGGTTGAGGGGAAGGAGGAGGGATGGGAACAGGGAGGAATGGTGGAACAAAACTCACCAAACCCTACGTGCACACATGAATATTCCACAGTGAGGCTCACCTTTATGTATATCTATAATGCACTAATTTTTTTAAAAAATTATAAATAAGTAGAAGAAAGACTGGAAGAATAGCTGAAAGGAAATGAGAAGATAGGAGGAGAAGGAAAGGGGAAGTATTGGGGTTGTGATGGAGCAAATGAAATCCACGCTTCTATAATCATGTCAAAATGAACCCAAGTATTATGTAAAACTATAATGCACCAAAAACATTTTTTTTTTCAAAACCCAGCAGGTTAGACTCTAGTTAAGTAGTGTTTCCAGGGCTCAAACCTTGTAGGAAAAGCAGAATGCTCTGGTATCTCTCCAGATAGTTCCTTTTCCCTCCCTCTGCCTGAAGCACACCCTTCACTTTTAGAGTCCCTGTGACAACCTGCTAGCAATCCTGGAGGCAAAAACCACAAAAGAGTTGGCTGATAACTGGATCTGCCAGAATTCTAACTCTGATCCTGTCCACACTGACTTTCCAGCATTCTCCAATTACAGTGGACATGTCCCTCCCTTGGCCCTGGAATTCTAAGAGGTTGCTACTCAGTGACTTTCATTCCAGTAAATGGTGACTTTCTTGATTTGCCTGTTTATCTTTTCAAGAGAGGAGGCTGCAATATGTCTTGTGACCTGTGACCTCATACCAATCTAAAATGTTTGACTACTCAGTTTAATCATTTTTACTTATTGTTAGGATTGAGTAGCAAGTCTTACCTTCTTCCATGGCATTCCAGAAACTGGAAGTCCAGTATAAACTCATCTTGACAGATAACTACCCTACTATTAGGTAATTCGTATTACATTAAATTAATTACTATTACTATTGATTAACTACCCTACTGAAAATTGATAAAGTCTTTAAATGTCATTATACCCAGCAAATACTCAAATATTGTTGTTTCCTCAAACACATTTCTCATCAAAATCCAAACAAGAACCAAATATTCATTCAGTTATGTTTCATAGGACACATAATTTTATTGTATATTAATCACACATACACCTTGTTTATACCATTCATTTTCTGGACAGTGTTATTTTTCTCCTGTGAGAAGTTGTATAAGTAATACGAGCTCATTGTCTTATCCCAGTACTATTTTATGTGTGTCTGCAGAATTTAAGAATGGAAGCAGGAGAGAGCAGGCATAGGGAGACTGGTGCTCAGGGAGACTTCCTTCTGGAGAGAAGCTGGGGTGGTGAATGAGATTGCACACCAGGATAAACTTTAACAAGCCTGAGGAAAGAGAGGAAAGCAGCTCAGCAGATCTGTGGCTTCTCGCAGATCCAATGTTGGCTGAAAACATCAATACCATAATAATTGGACCAGTGGCCAGATGTCTTCATGTATGCCAAGTAATGGAAACCAGAAACTTCTTCATCCCAGTTGCTGTGAATACACATACAAGTGTTAGTCAAATCCTGTGACCACAGAACAGAGCTCAGGCACAACAAGCCCTTCACAGCTGGCTTCTCACTGCCAGGGTCCCAGGTGAGGTTCTACTCCCATCCTCTGGGACACTGGTGACATCCAAGGAGAGAAAACCTTCATGCCATAGATTATACTAAAGCTTCTTCCTCTTGAAAAATATTGATATTTACTGCACATTAGACTATTGAACCATATTCCTATGTCTACTGAGTACAAGCAAATACTAGCCACACTCAGGTATGATAACCAAGATATTTTACATACAATATAATACATCCATAAGGGTCAATGTTCCCTCTTTAGTACTCCTGTTTTCTAACAACCACCTGGTGAAAACTCTTGCATAAATGTGATCCAAATGAACAAGTGAACAGACACCTCAGGAACTCTGGGGCCAGAGATTTTGGAAATCATTTCTTTGCATGACTGGCACTTAAGAAGAACAAAGTCTGTCACATAAACCCCTACCCTCTTTCCTAAATGTTTTAGAAGTGTTTAGAATTGTTATTCTTTTTTTGTGTGTGTAAAAGTTGGACACCTGATGAATATTAATCCCTGTAGTGGTTACTGGAAATAGATGAGGAGAATGTACTGGGAACTGCCTGGAGCTGAGGGTTCTGAACACCTAAAGAAAGACTCACGTGAAGGTGGGGACTGAGCCATCTTCCCACGTGTGTATGTCTTTTGGGTACTGTCTCCTGAGGCCAATCCAGTATTTCTTGTCACCTTTACTTATAGCAAGGAAATTCTGCATAGGGAGAAGAAACATTGAGTTGGGAAATAAGTGCAACCATAGGTGGGACTGGGGATTGAGGTGGTTCCCTAAAGGGACAAAGACTTAGTGCATTCTATGGCTGAGAAACACTTTCCAATGCTGTTTTGATTACAGTGACTGAAAGCTCTGGATTGACATCAGTTTTCATCTTCATCATGGTGTATGTGGCATGTCAGTTTATGGACACCTGAGACTCTTAGACCTCTCACCTGAAAATGGAGATCACCACGGAAACAGGCTCAAGAGTTGAGTGATGCAATAAAAGCACAGTGTGGCACTTGAGTGTTGGATAAATGTTATTGAGGGGCATTGAAGGGAAGATGTGGGGTTTGGTTGGATGTAGCACAAATGGTTCCATAAGTCAGTTGGACTATGCTTACATAAATGGAGACTTTAGGGGCATGTATGAGGTTCTGGTCACTTTGGACTCAAAGGTGAGTCAGAACAAGTCCTTGCCCTGGGTGGCTCCTGGGATCTAGTACAGCCCAGTATTGTGTACTGCAATGGAAGAGGGATCAAGTGGGCAGAGAGATCAAGGCAGAGTGTTTAATTTCGGCTATGAAGGGGTGGAAGTCCCTCATGGAAATGAAAGGCAAGAGGGTATTCCAGGCAGGGAGAGGAGCAGGAATGATTGCTCAGAATTTGGACATGAATAAATGGTGTTCAATGGTACATGCTAAGACAGTGACTGTGTATCATGCAGGTCACAATGAAGAATTCCCACTAGATCTACAGGGAACAGGAACATGAGATTGCAGTGACACAGGAGGAGTCCCAGAGCATTCCTTCCCACCTGTTCTGCCTGGCTATTGATAATGACCAGATGAGCTTCATCCTTAGCACAGATAACCTTGGCTTCTTTATATGTTTCCTTGTGTGTAGAAAAGTAGTAGCAGGAACCCCCAAATGCCAACCAGTCCTCAGGGCATGGCTCGCAGGAGGATCCTGCAGAAGAAGGAAGCACATCAGCTCTCCTGGGGCTGAGACCTGCACCAGTCACTGAGTTGAGCCTCCAATTAAGTGAAACGTTTGGAACTTAATCTTCCTAAAGCATCCTTGACACCTTGACAAACAGCACACTACCTTTCCTTACGTCAATTCCGAGGCTGGACACTACCAGAAGATGGAATACTGTGATACAGAGTGTCTCAAACTGAAAGCTAACCTCACCTATGAGTCAGGGTTTCATAAAGTGCCCTTCACGCTGTCATCTGCTGCAAACACTGCCACTGTGAACTATGCTAAAAAGAACCTTCCTCTCCCAACTCTTGTCCCACAACCCAATCCTGCCTGTGGCTTCCTTACCATTCCCAGCCTGCAGAGCCTCCACTTGCCGGAACATTTCTCCCCACATGGCGTCTCTTTTGTGTCCACCATCGGCCAGTCCCTGTGAGACTAACAGACCCAGGGTAAAAGCTGGTCTCACTGGAGGGGTCAGGGGGTGGCATGTGGGTGGACAGGCATACCATTTCAATCATCACTCACATTGGGTGTCTATTTGCTTCAGCTCATCTCTCACGTGGTTTAGAAAGAGTAAGACTAGATGGGAAAGGAGAGAAAGCATGTGCTAGAGCTTTAGGCAACTTGTCTCTTCATTTTCTACCACTAATCTTCTGCAGGCTGGGATCAAGAGGACAATTTTCTTCTAAGATGCTCATGCTTAAGATTGGGGGTGTAGCTGAGTGGGACAGTGCTTGTCTAGAGTGCACAAGGCCCCGGATCGGAAAGCAACAACAACCAAACAAAACACACATTCCCAGAAAAACAGTCCAGCCATGCCTTCCTACTACACCTTGACCTCAGCTCCTGGGACTCATGTCTACACTCTACAGATTCAGGGCCTGTTTCTTTCCTATCACCCGTTACTACTAGCCTGGTCAGCTCACCTCTGACCAGGTCCACCCCAAGAATAATGACCAGCAGAAGCAGGATCAGGACCATTGCCAGGCAGACAAACTTCCAAGGGCCATCCTGGGGCAGCTGTGGATCCTGCTGAGCTGTGGGGAATGGGGCAGGTCTCAGCATGTGCATGCTCAGACAGTGCTGGGAGGGTCAAGACCTCCAGAGAAGGTGCAGGAGTCAGTTACACACTCAGAAAAGTGCTGAGATAGTCTAACCTTTCGGGAATTCATCCTCTCTGGGTGAGTCTGAATCACTCATCACTAGAGTGTTTAGACAGAGTGATCACAAGGACATTATGGGGATCCTAAGGTTCCCCCTCCTCTGGGTGGTCAATCATTTAAGGGTACATGGGACATCTGGGTGGATCAAATGACTCCTGCTCAAGCCCCTTGACTTACCTGGTTCCCTAGCTATGCTCGCAGATTTTTCTTCCATTGGCATGAGGTCCTGTGCAGCCTCCAATCCACAGTGCCTCCCTTCAGCCATGCCTGCAGCTCACTCTCCTCTGCTGGGCTCACAGCCCTCAGGGTTATTACTGGAGACACACCCATCCTGTGACAGGCAATGTCCACCCCCATGTCAACTGTCAGATGTTTCCTTCCTGGCCCTGCAAGGCCTCCAGGATCTCTAGATGTGTTATCATAGTTCACATCTTGGGGAGATGACACATCATCTAGGGGTGGTCTTTTTGTTTGTCCCACATTCCATTCCCCTCCACATCGGTGGGTCTATAGCTCCCTAGAATGAGTTTGGAGATCCCTGATGCCTCTTCCCTCTAGGTTTCCTGTTTACATTTGTTTGTACTTTGTGAGAGCGTAATCTGCTATGACCAGTTAGGAGCCATTGCTAGAATTTTTTTTCTCAGAGGATGTGGCCAAAGTCATGTGTACACATTTCTTTATCATTTCAAAAAACAGTGTAGAGAGCTGAGGTTGTGGCTCAGTGGTACACCACTTGCCTAGCATGTGCCAGGCCCTAGTTTCCATCCCCAGCACTCAAAAAAATTGTAGAATACTGAGCTACCTGGATAAGGAGCTCAGGGTTATGGAAAACCTCTGGATGACCACACCTCTTGTTAGGAAACTTTCATATTTTATATCATTTTTTGTGTCTTTTTTTTTTCTAGCTGTAATCCTGACCTTTTCTCATCTGGTTTTCAGCAGTTTGACTAGGATGTGCCAAAGGCTCTGTGTGCATGATTATGTGAAGCCAAATCCTTGGAAGAGGTCCAGCACCGTGGGCTGGTGGCCTACTCTTGTAACCAGAGCCACTTCCTCTTTCTGGAAATTCTGCCAACCCTAACCTTCTCTCACCCCGCCCCCCGAATCATTTCCTAAAGCTCATGCCACATGTCCACAAAAATGGCCAGAAATGGGCCCTTCCTCCTGGATCTGAGTAGGTGCAAGTTCTTGAGCTAAATGCTGTTCTTGTGTCATCTCCTCAACTGCTTATAGCAGTCTCTAAGTTGGATTCACTTAGTAGAAGAAAACTGCAGCTCGAGGATGTTACAATAATACATCTTGTCAGGAGCAGAGCCAGGGTTTGAACAAGCTCTGCCAGACCCCAGAGCCTGAGTTCTTACCACTCAGCTACATGGCCTCCAGCAGACCCTATTCACCCTGGCTGTTTGTAGGGGGATGTTCACCATCAACTCCTGCTCCAACTTCAGCTGGCCCATCACCAGAGGTGCTTGCAAAGCTGGGGCGATAGAGGGAGACTCATCCCTACCCTTCCCATCCCATCCCATCCTATCCCATCCCATCCCATCCCCATAGCCGTCAAGCTACCCAAACCCCATGCCACCTCTTCTTTTCAAAGGCATGTGGAAGGCTACACCATTTAGGTATGTGTGATGCCATTGTATGATATAGGCACGAGGACACAGTCATCTCATGACAAATTTCTCAGAATGAGTTCCCATCACTAAGTGATGAATGACTTTGTGTCTCCGTGTGTGTGTGTGTGTGTGTGTGTGTGTGTGTGTGTGTGTGCATGGCCTTTTGGTCTCATTCTCTGGAGAACCCTGACTAATAAACCATCCCAAGAGCCACAACAGGGACCTCCTACAGCCTCTGCTGGTGGTTCGACCTCTGCAGTGAACACATGTCCCAATTTTGTAAGGATGGAGGGAATCTCTGCCTGTCCTGTGCCATCCCCCTCAAGACCCTATCCAAGTCCCAGCAGTGCATCTCAGGGCAGACAGATAAGTCAGGTTGTGACCCAGAAGTCAACCTGAGCTTGAGGGGAAGGATCTTCTCCTGCTAGGAGTGGTTCTAACCCCAAGGGCAACCCGAGAGGAACACCCCAATGGGGAAGTTTGTGGGCAGCAGTGTAGCTGTGGGAGTTTTCTCTAAGGCTTGTTCATTTTATATCCTGAGAGGTCCATTTGGTCTCCAGTTCCTCTTATGGAGAAGGGTCCACATGCGGGGGACCTTCTAGCCTCAGGGAGTTCAGGGGAGCTGAGATGACCTCCAGCTCTCCATCAGGACTCTCCCACCCATGAGCACCTGCTGCCACCCAAATTCTGACATGCTGCCACCAAACCTGTGCACATGGCCATGAACTGTGTCCTTCACAAGGGAAGGAACAAAGGCACAGCCACCCAAAGTGGATCTAAGTCAAGGCCAAAATCTGAAGTAAAGACTGGGGTCAAAGAATGTTTGTGAGGTCAGCCAAATAGACCATTGGTGCATATTAGGGGAGAAGAGCGGAGAAGTAGGAGGTGTTCCAGGAAGGGGAAGGAGCAGATGGCCCATGACTATCCTGGCTCCCTCGCTCCCCTATGCTGGTTGGGGAGGTTATATGTCATTTCTGTGAATAACTAGAAGCCTAGAGATGGGCTGACAAAAATAAATGGTCCATTCATGGAGCAGATCTTGGACAGTGGTCTTCAGGAGGGTTAATGCTCAGCATCAGATAATGTGGGAATATGAGAGGGTCTTCACTCAGCATAGCCCACCCTAGGAGTCAATCACAGATGCACTGATGTGACAAAGACAGGTCAGCCATGAATCCAGAACAGACTAGGCTGGGGGGACTAGGTTGTGAGGAAGGCCTGGGATCCACGCCTGCGGAATGAGGCTTCAGCAAGGAGTAAGGGCGCCACCTTCCCCGTTTCTCTGCTGTCCGAGACGCCACCCCACCCCTGACACCAGCTCATGAGCCCTATTCCTGATCCTTCCAAACTCCATCCACTCTGACACTCCAAACACAATCTGCTGCCACACTCACCAAGCCCAGGTGACCTGGAAGCCAGTTCCATTTGGGGACCTATGGGAAACATTGGAGGTGATGAGAGGTTTCATAGAAGGCACAGGCCTGGGTCAGGCTGTGGTCTAGGATCCAGGAAGCCCATATCAGCAGCAGAGGCAGCCAAGGGGACATTGCTACCAGTCCCAGTCCCAGCCAGGACAGGCTCAGCTGAGACATCTTACAAGGAAAAGGGACAGAGGGTGAGCTGCTGAGGCCCAGGAAAGGGACAGGAAACCATGGAGACATTGGACAGGGGCGGTTGCTTAAAGGGCAGGACAGGCTCAGAGAAGGGAGGACAATCCAGAGAAATCTAGGAAAAGAAACAGTGAAGGTAGAAAAGTTGAAGAGGAAGAGATGGAGGAAGAAGGTAAAGAAGGGGAAGTGGGAAGAGGAAGAGAGGCTCTGATAAGAGTCCAGACCTCCCTGAATCAGACAGATTACCAGGGACTATTATCCAGAAATCACCAGTCCCATAGGCTGGCTGACTTTCTGGTAGCTGCCCCAGCCCTGGAAAGCACCCTTCCCATACCAGGCAAAGAACCTCCAGTCCCACCAAATCCAGCCTGGCACCTTCTATCAGGAGCAGCTTGTCCCCACCAAGCTCTTCTCCCCTCCTCTGGGACTCTCTGTCCCTTGTTGCTGACCTAGAGAAGTCTGTGGGAGGCTGAGCAGGGCTGGGCTGGACCAGCCGATCATAGCAGGCTTGCCAAGACAGAGGTGCAAAGGTGAACCCTCAGGGTCACAGGCATGGACACGGGATCCTTAGAACTTGCCAATTCCTAAATGAGTTTGGGGGACAAGTTGTGGGGGGTGAACAAAATCACTTTGACCTCCAAAGTTTGCAGCCACTCCTGCCCTTCCAAGTTCAAGGCTCAGGACATAAAAACATGGACTTGATAGTTCAAGAACCAAGAGAACAGAGGCAGGCCAAGCCTCGTCATAGGACATCTCTTGAGCTCCGCTGCAGGCATGGGCTGGGAGGACATCATGTACCATTTCTCATTGCAGAATTAGGAGGCTCAGATGAAGACGTGTGGCCATCCACCTGCAAAGTCTGGTGAGAGTTCAAGTCCTACCTCTAACCAGACCAAGGCCTGGGTTAAAATATAACTTCTAGGAGCGGGAACAAAGAATCCAGCCTTACCAGGGATTACCTGGATCAGATTCCAGATACAAGCCAAGCTGGAAGAGCACACCTGGGGCTGAGCTCATTTGGAGGAGGGAGGTGAGAGAGAGAGAGGAGAGAAGGTATAGGGGGTGCTGAGAGGGGATATCAGAGGATGAGGTCTAGGAAGGGAAGGGCAGAGCCAGGGGACCCTGGGTGAAGCCCATGTTCTGCCCCATCCTTGTTCTGATTATAGAATGTGCCAGCCCTCCGGGGCTCAGTTTTTCTCACCTGGGAAATGGGATGACAGATGAGGTCCATAAAGAGGAATAGAGGAGAGTTCCTGAGAGAAAGTAGTCCAAAAATCAAGGAGTCCCAAAATCAGGGAGTGAAGGAAAGGGGCTGGCAATTGCTACTTCTGCAGATTTGAGCCAGTACTGTACTCCATACAAAAGGTTGTAGATAAAGTCCTCCCACAGTGTGCTGGGTACTCTACATAAAGCAAGCCTACTGTGTGCCAGGAGCTCTGCACAAAGGGTGGCTACTGCTGTGCATAAAATGTCCTGCTGAATGCCACCTGTACTGCATAAAGTATGTTTACTGTATGGTGAGTACTTTACATAAAGAATCCCCACTGAACGCCATGTGCTCTACCTAAAGAGTGCCTACTGGGTGCCATCTGATCTACCTAAAGCATGTCTACTCTGTGCAAGGCCCTCTGCACGGTATGTCTGCTTTGTGCCAGATGCTCAGTTGCATCACAATGCACAAGGTTTTCCACTACCTTCACTTCAGCTCTCTGTACTTGAACCCTGGGAATCAGGTGTGGAGACCCAGGAAATGGCATCCAGAAGATGCCCATTTATCAGAAGAGCAAAGTGAGGCCCAGGGAGGGCAAGCCTGTAGCCCAAATCATAGAACTCAAAGGAACCCAGTGTGTCAGACCCTCAGGTGCAAACCCTCCCTCTGTCATGTTGCTCTGTCCCCATTCATTGAAGAGTATGCCTTGTGTTAATCCAGGGACATTTATAACTGGTGGAACCTCCAGCAATGTGGTAACCCCATAAAAGAAAGATCTTGAGGCACTTTAATCGCCACCTGGCTCCTCCTCCTGCAGCTAGGAGACTCCACCCAAGAGACCATGTGTCTGGCCCTCTCAGGATCCTGGCCATAAATTTCTCTTTGTGGTTGTCTCAAGTGAGGGCTTCAGGAATTCGGTTCTTAGCAGAACTTCTGGGAAGGAATGTGGGGAAGAGACAGTCTCCTGACACTGGTTAGATGCTAAGGAGACACCAAACCTCCCTCTATACCACCACTACCACTTCCACTCAACAGCTAGAGACTCATGAGGCTGGTCCTAGAGTCACATGGCAATATGGTGGTGTATGCCCTCCCCAGAATGCCCTACACCACCCGAGGGGAAGACTTCACCTGCTGGCAGGTCCATCCATGTCATGATCAGGGGACAATCCACAGCTGGATCAACCAGCCATAGTTTTGGAGACAGGATAAAGACACACTAGTGGATGCAGTTACTAAGCTCACTGAAGACCCACTATGTGCCTACAAGTATCGGGCAGCCTATAGCAGGTATGCTGGCCACCACCACATTTGCCTACACAGTCACTGACCTTGATTAAGTCCTTTAGGTATATTAAGCCCTTTTCATATTTTATGAATGGGAAAAAAAGCTAAAGGATATTTAAGTGACTTGCCCAAAGTCATGTGGCTGGTGGAGGCAGGGAGACTGGATTTGTGTTATGTGCCATTAACCACTACTCTGTGATACTTTTTGTCTGTAAATTCACCACTTTAGCCATTTTCAAGTGCAGAATTCAATGGCATTGGCACATACACAGTGTTATGCAACCTTCACCACCATCAAGTTCCAGGATATTTCCATCATCCCAGGAGGAAACCCATACCATTAGCAGTGATGTCTCATGCCCACCTATGCACAGCCCTCAGCAGCCACCAGTCAGCTTTCTATCCCTATAGACTTGCCTGTTCCAAACATTTCAAATAAGCAAATCATATAACATGTGACCATTGGTGTCTGACTTCTTGCACACAGTACAAGATTCACCTGTGCTCAAGATTCATCTGTGTTGTAGCATGTATCAATACTTCATTCCTCTTTGTGGCTGAGGAATATTCCATTGCATAGATATGTCACACTTGTCTGTTCATTCATTGGCTAATGGGTGTTTGTGTTGTTTTCACCTTTTGAAATTGTGAATGGGGTGGCTACAAACATTTATGCACAAGTACCTGTTCATATACGTTTTAACTTGTGTCCAGTATACACCTAGAAATAGAATTGCTGGGTCATGTGGTAATTCTGTTTCACATTTGATGAACCTCCAAACTGTTTTCCACAGGAGCTGCACCATTTTGCATTTCTGTCAGGAATGTAAGAGGGTTCCAATTTCTTCACATCCTCATCAGCACTTATTACTTTCCCCATTTTATTTTTTTAAATTTTTTGGTACTGGAGATTGAACTCAGGGGCACTCGACCACTGAGCCACACCCCCAGCCCTATTTTGTGTTTTATGTAGAGACAGGGTCTCACTGAGTTGCTTACTGCCTCGCCGTTGCTGAGGCTAGCTTTGAACTCGCGATTCTCCTGTCTCAGCCTCCCTAAGTGCAGGGATTACAGGCTTGCATCACCATGCCCGGCTACTTTCCCTGTTTTAGATTCTAGCCATCCTAGTGGGGTAAAGTGGCACTTTAGGATTTCTATTGGCATTTATTTCCCTAGTGACTAATGATGTGGAGGACCTTTTCATGTGCTTCGTGGCCAGTAACATAGCATCTTTAAGCAGAAGCTTACATGTAAATGTAACACATTTAGACATAAATATTAATTTTCACATGTAAAATATTACATATAATTTAAAATTGGAAGTATGTATAAGAAAATATTAAGTGATTATTCATGTATGTTGGTATTACAGATTTTTATTTCTTACACTTACTTTCTTCTATGGATACGTATCATTTTATAATAAGAAAAGGACTTGAAAGTAAGAAGACAAAAATAAAAGTGACTTTCCTTTAATACTGTATTTGTTGTTGTTGTTATTGTTTCATTTTGCAATGTTCCTCTTTAATTTTACAGCCAGTACTCCTCCCAGTCTGCGGCCTTCTGGGAGGCACCCAGTCACTGGATTCTGTTCAGCAGGTGACACCTGCAGGCAGAAAGGAGCCAGGGCTGGGGGAGCTACTGTCCGTGGTGCTGAAGTGGCACCCACAGCCCCTACCCATTTCAGCCATAACCCACTCCTTTGTCCTCCCACATTCAAAGCCCCTGCAACCTCTACTGCCTAGAACATCTAAGAGAGAAGGTATTTCTGGTTGTGCATCTCTGAAAAAAATTTTAAGTTCTAATTGGACCAGCAGCAGACCAGATTCAAGTTTCTCAGAAATAACTGCATACTTAGAAACTACTAAATATTCCAATGGTTTTCTCCAACATCAGGTTGCCATGTTTTCCAAAACTCAAACTTCTCTTTGGGGTTAGGAAGTTACCTCAGTGGTAGAGTAGTTCCCTAGCATGGGCAAAGTCTTGGGTTCTATCCCAAGTACCAAAAAGAAATACATATATAAATGTAAATATATTTCTTTTGTGATTTAAAAACATTTAAAATTTTAAAATGTCATGGAAAATGGAGAAAGGAAAAAATTGGACTCGATGTACAGCAAATGCTTAGAAGACATTAGCTCAGTTATATTGTACATACAGACTTGTAAATCTTCAAAAGAGAACAAAAAGGTAGGTACAATTAGGTAGTAAAGGAAGGAAAGCTTGGTGAGATAAACAATTTTCCCCAAGCCAAACAGCTAGTAAGTAGCAGACTGGGATTCTGATAGGACAGCTCCAAGGAGAAGTGAATTATCTTATCCATCTGGGATGCCATAGCAAAATAAATATCTTAGATTGGAGAATTTATAAGCAGTAAAAATTTCTACTCACAGTTCTGGAAGCTGAAAAGAAGAAGGTGCTAACAGTTTTGGTGTCTGGCGAAGGTCTGTTCATCATGGATGGAACTTGCCTGTGTTTCCTCACATGTTGGAAGGGTAAAGAAAGCTCCCACTGACCACATTCAAAAGAGGGAACTATACCCATTTATGAAAAATAATGACATAATCACCTTCCAAAATTCCCACCTCTTCATGCCATAATACTGGACTGCAACATATGGATCTGGGGATGGTATGGATCACAAACAATCAGACCCCAGCATGGTCATCTGCCCAGATTGACTAGCTATCTGACCCATGTTCCTGAAAGTAGTCCTTGTCCTCATGGTCTGAGATGGAGCTCCAGTTACATCATTGATATTGCAAGCCAGAGGAAGGATGAAGGTGGGAGATGGGGAGAGAGGCTGTCCTAGTTTTCTATTAAGGAAAGCTACCAGAATTGTCACATAATCTTCGATATCCTACCTGTGACAGGACACAGTCACTTACCCAAACTAGCTTCAAGAAAGGGTTTCAAATATAATCTATATTCCAGAATGTCATGCATACTAGCAAAACATTAGTGAATTCTTAGAAGGCAAAGATGGATATCAGGATAAACAGTCCACAATCCCTGACCAGCCCACCCCAGACACTACCAAAATATCCACTGTATACTTGCCCTTCCTAAACACAAGAACACAATCACAACAACCCCAAGGGAGAAAAACACAAAGTTTATCTGTCTGCTCTACTTTGGTCAAAGTCCAAGATGTTTGGGTGATATACAATCTGCCCCCATGGGATCCATGGGGTATTTGTGGCCTAGAAATCTATACGCTCAAAGGCTATGATTGTGGGGAGTGGTGATTTGGATCAAGGTTTTTTTGAGGGGGTACCAGGGATTGAACTCAGGGGCATTTGACCACTGAGCTACATCCCCAGCCCTATTTTGTATTTTATTTAGAGACAGGGTCTCACTGAGTCACTTAGCACCTCCATTTTGCTTAGGCTAGCTTTGAACTCACAATCCTCCTGCCTCAGCCTCGGGAGTTGCTGGGATTACAGGTGTGCACCATGTGCCAGGCTGGATCAACGTTTTTGATTGCCTCTTGGTTGTGATGTGCTTATGCTGGGAACTCCCTGTGCAAAAGTACAAGTTAAGATTGCCCAGTTGCTATAGTGATGCCCTGACTGAGGAAACTCTGTGCAAAGTCTCAGTTATCAGTTTTGACCTTGAAACTCAGACTGGCTCCAAAAGCTCAGAATTATCAGTTTTCACCTTGAAAATCAGACTCTGGCTCCCAGGGATAGGGGATTCTGAGCATAGCAAGATAACCATAATGTCTCATCAGTGATGTGAACTTCAAGCCTGCCTGCTTGGCAGAAACTTTCCCACAAATACTCTTTTGATAAAATCTACATAATAAACATGCTGAGCCAGCTCTGGGTCACTGTTCTCAGCTAGAGATCAGTGTCCCACCTGATCCCAGCTTTCTCTCTTAATGCTTGTGTGTCTTTATTAATCCCCAATTGCCCCTCACTGGTTTCTAGAGTTCAGCCATGCAGGTTATGGCAAATGATCATCCCTAATACATCCAAAAAGGGGAAAATCAGGATCATGCCGACTTAAAATCTCACTGTAAGCTAGTTGCTTTGATTAATTTCAGACCAAGTTTGGATTAAGTTCCCCACTGCTTTAAAACAACTTTTAAACCTGGATGGTTTTCCAGTTCCATAAGTGAATAGGCGATGTGCAGACAGTAAGGAATTACAAAATGGCTGGGGTTTAGTTCAAAGGAAATAGTTTCCCTGACATGCATGAGACCCGGGGTTCCATTTCCATCAGCACACACACAAAAAGCACTATTTTGATGAAAGCAGAAAGTTAGAAATAAAATTAACATGAAGTATACTTTTGCTCTGAAGCCATTTCTCAAGTCAGGAAAATGTGAAGCTCATTATGAGATGAAAACAAATCAAAATCCAGGAGTGATACAAGAGGGGTTGAATCTCTAAGATCCTCTTCACATAAATGGGACTTTAGAGAACATCTCTAGGGAGGGAATAAACTGAAGGAAAGGAGACCACAAGTGTGATTTTCGAGTCAATTAAACTGCCTTAACGACCTTGGTTGTTACCACAAGCCTTGATCTTCCTTTCACATAATCTACAGAACACTGCTTTCTTCACATTGTGCCAGTATTCTTTCAAACAGGACAGCCAATATCAAGGTAAAGATAACCAGCCAATAAAAAGTGACCCCAATAACAAGTAAAAATCATCATCATCATCATCATCATCATCATTGGCAAAAACTACAGGCAATAAAAATAAAGCTACTCCGATGATCAGGCACAATATAAAACAATCATGCTGAGCTCAGTTTGCTGGCACACACCCAGTGCCCAGCTATCCAGAGGATGAAGCAAGAAGTGTGCTTTTGCCCAGGAGTTGGACACTGATCTGTATAGATTGTCTCTGAAAGAAAAGCAGAAGGTGATGGGAGGGAGAAGGAGAAAGGAAAACATAACTAAACTTGCTATGTTTAATAAACATAGTAATTTAGTAGCTACGGAAACAGTGAAAAAACCTATCATGAGAAAGGGCAGGATGTATTAGGCGATGCCAACGGAGGAAAGGAGGGTAGATGTTCAGGGTTCTCAGAGTTCGCTTCTGTGACTCAGAGCTTCAAATAGGCCCCTCATCTAGGTCCATCTTCTGCTCAAACACTTCCCATGATTCCTACCATCTGCTCAGGGGCTGTAAGGCCAGCCAGAACTGGTCAGGGTCGGGCCTCGCCTCCTCTACCTAGCCCACGCACTCCGGTTGCTCGCCGTCCCCAGCGCCCCCTGCTGACGCTTGGTGAGACTCAAACGCAGGTGATAAACGTTTTATTCCTGGGTATCGGCAATGGTAGTCTGGGTGGAGTCCGATGGGTCCCGGGACAGCCCTCGGCGGGTCACTCGGCGCTCGCACTCAGTGGCTCCACGCGCAGCCAGAGCCCGCCCTCGGCGCGCAGAATCAGCTCGGGCTTCCTGCGCGGCTCGGTGTCGTGGGGCAGGACGCGGAAGCGCAGCAGCGTCAGTGCCAGCACCACCTTCATCTCGCTCATGGCGAACGTCTGCCCGATGCAGTTCCTGCGGGCGGGGTGGGGACTCTTACTGTGTAGAGACCCCCATGCAGGACTCATCCCCCCGAAGCTGCCACGGGATCCCCCTTCCGACCCTGATCAGCCTGAGGGGCAGCGAGGGGTGCTGACGTGCCTGGACCTCAATGGGCGTTCATGTCCCCGGAGCCCGGCCCAGACTCCCGCACACAACTCAGCCTAGCAGCCGGGATGGGAAGGCTCTGAGCACACTGTGGACTTCTTTGGGGACCGACCTCTTTTGGGACCTACCCAACACCCACTCTCCAAACCTTGGCACACAAACTTTACAAGAGCGGCAGGAAAGACACCAGCAACTGACCATCTGCAACTCCCCACCTTTCCGCGCTACTCTCCCCAAAGTCCTGACGCCATCACTCCATCCTGGCCTCAGACTCCCGCTTTCCTTACCTAGGTCCCGCGGAGAAAGGAATAAAAGCTAGAGGTGACCTGTCCTTGGAGTTTTCTGGGTCAAAGCGGAAGGGGTCATAGACCTGGAGGAAAGATCCGCCAAGACACAGTTGATGGGTGGGGTCTGCCAGCACACCCGCGGAGACACAGGGGTGCGTGTGGTAGGGGAAGGTGATGTCTGATTTCTGGGGTCAAAACGTCATTCCACCTCCAGATCCCCTGCAGTGGACAAGAATGGGAGGAGCGACAAAAAGGCAGCACCTCAGGGTTTGGCCACACAGCTGGGTTGTGATGAGTCCCAAAAATACTGATGAGGCAGGTGACGCCTGCGGGAGAGAAGAGACAAGGTCTAACTGCCTGATGGATCCCTCTTCTTGCACAAGAGCCTCCTCCCCCTGCCATTGTGGGCACCTTTGGGGATGACCCGGCCATCAGGGAGCACAACGTCCTGGGTGCAGCGGCGGGAGATGATTGTGACCGGGGGGTGCAACCGCAGACTCTCCTTGATGCACATGGTCAGGAAGGGCAACTGGGCCAGGTCGTCCCTGAGGATCCCCCCCCACAAAAAAATTTTATTTTAAATTATCCAGAGAGCAAAACAGAGTCTGCCAACGTCTGTGTGTAAAATCTTTTCTCCTCTAAAAGGCGCCCCCAGATGGACTAAGTATTTGAGAATTAGACAAGCAAAGTATTAGGAAAGGACTTGAGAAGATGTATCTTTAGAAGCTTTCCCTCAAATACAGCATCCAAAAAACTACTGTAAAGGAGTCAATAGTTTACATGAAAATAAGTGTTTTTGATACCATAGAGCAGAATAAAAATACAAACAAGTGAGAAACAAAATACACACATTCAATGTTTTTATTGTGTGTGTGTGTGTGTGTGTACGCGCGCATGTGTGTGCATATGCGTAAGGGGTGTTTTTTCAGTTTGATTTTTGGTTTCTGTTTCAAGACAAGGTCTGGCCCCCAAACCTTGATCCTCCACCTCAGCCTCCTGGGTAGCTGGGATTACAGATGTGCACTACTAAACCCAGCTCACTATACCCACTACAGCTCTTCTTTATCACCCTGTCTCTGTCTCTCTGTCCCCTTTCTCTCATCCTCTGTACTCTTTCTCTCTTCCTCCCACCCTCTTCCTTCTCCATCTCTCTGTGCCTCTCCTCTTCACACACAAACCTTTACCTCTCTTCTCTCCTGCTTTCACCTCTCTTCTCCCCTCTTGTCTTTTGCTCTTCCTTCTCATCTCCCCCTTCGCTTTTCTCCTCCTCCTTCTGCACCTCCCACTTTGGTTAAGACTTGCTTCTTGACCTTGAGCACTGTTCCTCTGATGAAAAAAAAATTCTGATAGTCACTCAGGGGCTCAGTCAAATCCATTATTTTACCTCTAGCCTTGTTTCTCTGACTCTCAACCCCATATGTTTGCAATGTCCCCACCTGGGACCATTTGCCCACCAATCTGAGAGCTCCTGGAAGGCAGATCCCTGGACTGTTTCCTTCTCATGTCTCTAGAGCACAGAATAGGGCTGAGCACAGAATGGAGGATGGGAAGGCAGGGTGGGCCTGTTTTCTGCATGAAGGCTGCAAGGATGAATGATGCAGGTGCTCTGGATAAAACAGATGACTTACACTTCCAGGGGTCTCCTATGAATCCTTGGACTGGACAGGAAGGTAAGAATTAGAGTGCAAGAGAACACACTTTCAGGGGATGAAGATCCTTGAAAAAGGGCTATTTGAGAGAAAATAAGGGGGGGTCCATTGCCTGACTATATGGCTAACAGGCCTCTTCTACCCTCACAGATTGTCCCAGTGTCACTGATTCTCCCATAAGTTCAGATCATTCTGTCCCCAAATCCTGCAAACATACCCGTGCTAGTCAGGCTGGGTACTAGGCCTTGCCTCTGAATTGGCTCCCATCAAGGCAATAATGGAATCACAAGCAACCACCCCCACCTGAGGAGCAGAGCTCATGAGAGGGGCTCAGGGAGAGGCTTGAGGACTCACCACTCAATCTCTTTAGGATCACGGTCCCTCAGCAGCTCTTGCACCTCCTTCCGGCAGCGCTCCTGGTATTCTGGGTGCCTCGCCAGGTTGTACAGGACCCAGGAGAGACCACTGGCCGTGGTGTCATGGCCTGAGGGACAGTCAGGCAGCCTTGGGCCTCTGGGCTGCTTCAGCACCAGAGGGTGGACAGCGCCCAAGCATTGAGGTCCCAGGAAGGATGGCAAAGAGGAGAATGGACAGAATGCAGTGATCCAGGGTCCACCCAGCCCATTGTTGGGATGGAGAGACCCTCCACCCCCTCTGTAGCCCCACACTAGGGCCCTCACCCTCAAACATGAAGGTGTCAGCTTCTGCTCGTATGTCCTCATCTGACAACTCTTTTCCATTTTCATCCTGGAGAGGACAAGACATCCCTCACCCCAATTACCCCAGGTCTGCAGGGTCTATGGTGTGACTGACACAATTTCTAAAGATCTGTCTTCTGTCCAGAAACCTAAGCCACTTGCACCCCTAGACCTCTGTTGGTCACCATCACCAGAATCCCCACCACATAGTCATCCTGCCTGGCTTCCTTGCCTCCTATGGTGTCCCTGGTGGGAGGAATCAATGATCCATCAACATTTTCATATTTCTGTATAATGAGGAATTTCTGAGAAAAGGTTACTGGAACTTGGGTTAGAGGATGACTTCAAATACATTTGCTTGCACTCTCAAGTGAGAATCTTACCTTATGTCCCTGGAGGAATTTGATTCTCAGTCCAGCAGATTTTTACCTTTCCACTGAAAACAACTTGTTTATTCTCCAGGAAAAAGTTTATTCTCTCCCTCTCCTACCCTCATAAGAGTAATTCTGTCACCTGTCCTACATAAGCTCCCAAATTCATCAAGTGTGGGCCTTTGTCCAGGGATATGAACCCTGCTACATATACAGATTAACATCTTGCATCACCTGGGGATGGAAGAGTTGGAAATTGGGAACAATTGCTACGATCCTGCTCAGGCTGCCATATCACTGTAATAACTGGACTTTTTATGTCCCTTAATCACTTATGGAATTCATCAAAGTGTTTGGTGCATCTGTCAGCATAGATGTAGATACAGATATAAGTGTAGTATACTAACTTATTAACTTGTAAATAGATTAAAATCTCAGGCCCTTCACAGTTTCAGACTATGGAGTCCCCCACTGGCTACATCCTAGAGTCATCTCTAAGATCTATTTAGCTCTGGCTTGTTCCTCCCTTCTCAGATACCTCCTGTGGCTCCCCAGTGTCCTCCTGTTGAGAAGCTCACCTTGGTCAGCAGGAGCACATCAATGAAGTCCAAAGTTTTGGACTCAGCCTTGGCCTTAAGGAAGTCACTAATACTCTGATGGGGGAGGGTACGGCGCCGCTCCTGGATGACAGCATCTGTGAAGTCATGCACCAGGCGGCAAGCCTTCCGGAAGCGCTGCCCATCGGGGCTGAGAAGGTACAGGAAGTCCATGTGCATGAGGAGTTGCTCATGCCTTTTGACCACAAGGGCACTGAGCTCCAAGATGGCAGCAATATATTCACTGGGCTTCCTGCAGGATGAGGCAAGAACTCAACATACTTGATGCCCAAGGAGTACTACCCACTAGCAGCTTGGAGCTACACCCCAGATACACAGTGGATATGGGCCATGAGGTTGACTCTTCTGTATCTCTTCTCTTTCTGCATCCCATCTCTATGAGCTACCTCCATGCCCCAAGGAACCCATAGCATAGTCTGAATATCATGCTCCTCACCTTTCTTTACTATCCCATATCCAGTACTGTACTTTTTCCTGCCTGACACTGTCCACACAGCTCACATATCATTCTCTTCCAACTGGTCCTAGACCCAGCCCCCTCCCAAGCTTCCTTGAATCCAGTGTCAACTCCATGTACTGTCCACATGAGACAGTTCCTCAGCTCTGATTATGCCCATCATCAGCTCCAACACTTCCACTGGTTCCCTGAAAACCTCATGATAAAATTCACACTCCTTTGCCTGGCTTTCAGTGTCTTTAAGATTAACACACTCCTGTCACTTGATCCTCACCCAAGGAGTCTCCTTCTTGCCTGTTGTACATGCTGTGCTCATCTGAGCCCCCATAGCTTTACTCAAGAAATTCTACCTACTTGGAAGTACTAATTTCTCTCTCCCCTTCCCTGTATTCCAATGCCAGTTCTGACCCACAGCCTCCCAGAAGCCTCCTTTGGACCCTACATATAGCCCCCCCCCCCCATTGACTCACTTGAGTACCTGGCCTAGGTTCCCAGACCTTAGGAAAGGACTCACTCCTGACAATTGCTGTCAAAGCTGAAGACGCATTTCTGCAGACTGTCCAAGGTCATGAGGCTGATGTGCTCAAACATGTCCAGACAAGCACTGCCCTCTGAGACCAGTTGCTGCCACTTGGCCTGGCCAGAGAAGAGAACAGGGCTGGATCTTGGCTCCCCGAGGCCTAGCCCAACCACAACCACTAGATGGACTCCCCAGAGCCAGCCTCCTAGTCTTCTGCCCCAGGCACCTAAACCCAGGGAGGATCATGTTCAGGTGGGAGCAGAAGCTGTTTCTATTGAGAGATGCATGCCCAAGGCTGTCAATCAGTCCAAGTCCCAGCTCTGCCTCTTAGTCACCTGTTTGCTTCTCCCAAGTTCCACATGTCAAATCTTTAGCAACAGTTAAACTGATCTGATTTAAAGTCTGATTAACAGAAATAAAACCCCTGCCCCACCATTTGTGTTCACTTACTAGCTAGATGATCCTGAGCAAACTCCCTAATTTCTCTCACACTCTGAATGCTTATCTGTCATGAGAAAAATAACCTGTGCTATTCATAGTTGTGGAACATAAATTGGACAACATGTATTATGCAATTGACATATGGCATCATTTCTGGTATACAGTGAGCTTTCCTCATCTTCATAAAGATAAATCAGTTTTTAAAATATACCTATATTGGGAGAGGTAGTCATGCATGGGTCCTGATATTCCCTTCTAGGTATGTTGAGAATGCAATGTTCCTAGCCTGGACCATTTCTCAAAGGTATGTTTGTGGAGAACAACCCCAAAAGAAGAGGGAATGATTCCTCTGGGTGACAATCAGGCTTCTTTCTGTTTGCTATTAAAGCAGATTTCCTAAACCTAATATAATGAGATATACCAATGAGCAGGCACTTATTGAAGCCCTCCTCGTCACCACCATGGGATTTGGTGGCTTGGAGCAAAGATGAAAAGCAACAAGAAGCACAGGCTGCTTGCTGAGTCATAATCAGTCTGTAATCAACTGCCCTTTGCCACTAGCCTAGGAATCTCATGTCTTCTGGAATAATACAAAAACTGATAACAAGCTAACTTTTAACTTAAAGTAATAAAAAGCACTTTACAGAAACCTCACCTGCAAGATCCTGGATCCACACCTTTTGCAATGTGATTTTTTAGCAATTTCCACTAAGAGGGGGAATGTATTTTACCCCCATTTGATTATGTGATAGAATTCTGACTTTGGCCAATACAACGTGGTAAAAATGAGGTCATAAGCCCAATGAAGCCTATGCTTCAAGAGACATTGAAGCCTCCTCTCGCAACCATGGAACCCTATCTCTGCCTTGGAACCCTGGGCTATCTTCTGAAAGAAGAGAATCATGCAGAAGAGTACAGTTGTCCCAGAAGAGTACAGTTGTACATTTGATATCAGTCAATCCCCCAAACATATGAGGAAAACTAGCCAGGGTCATCACAGCTGCCTACCTGACCCACAGCTGATCATACACCTTGAGTGATTCCATCCACATCTAGAAGAACCAGCCTACTGGACTATACCCTTGTTAGCAACTCTGAACCCTTATTGATTTAAATCAATGGGTTCAGAAATGGTTTGCTATACAACAATAAATTCTATGCAATATTCATCATTAGTGCTGTGGCTTTACAGACCTTCAGTGAGAGAAGCACAGAAACTAACCCCTTCTGAGCACCTGCCATGTACCTGGGACATAATTCCACTATACTATTTAAACCAACTCTTAAGTACAGTTTTTTATTCCCATTTTACTAATGTGGAAATCGAGGCACAGAGAGAAAGACCAATGGTCTCAAATGGTTCATCAGAGCCAGACCTGTAGACCAGCTGTCTGTGACCCTCCTCCCGCCCATGTTCAACTTTGGACCCTAGGTTCAAGGGACTCACATGCATAACATTCGTACTATCATTGAAAATCTTCATGTACGGCTTCAGGATGTTGAAATGGAAGGCAGGTGTCAGCAGGCGCCGATGGTGGCTCCATTTGTCACCAGAACTCAGCAAGAGCCCATCCCCTAGTGGGGCAGCCATGGGCAGTGAGCAAGGGCAGCACCTTGCCCTGGCCCCCAAGGTTTCCCCAAGCCCTGTCACCTGCAGTTACTCACCCAGCCAGGGTTTCAGGGAGTTGTAGAAGATCACGTCCTTGAGTGCAACAGCAGCTGACATGAACAAGAACCATCAGGGGCCATGGAGACATGTAGAGGCTGGACTTTGGGAGGCGGTGGAGGCTCCCAGGCAGGGTTTGCACTTCCCCCCTCTAAGCCCAGCATAGCAGGAAGGATTCCAGGGGAGAGGAAACAGGGAAGAGGAAGGAGGCAAGAGGGGACCAGGCCAGGCTGCAGCAGCAGAGCCATGAAACAGCCCAACATGGCACATGACAGACCAGCATACCTGGGCATGGCTCCTACAAGGTCCAACGTGTTCTACAACATTCTAGCACAGCACAACACTCCACAGGCTTATAAGAAACCCTGTCCACCCAGCACCATTTGACAACTCCTGACATAGACCTGAGACATGTGACAGGGACACTTGTTACATCCTGACATGGGCCAAACATAATGACTTGCCATGACATGATACAACATCCTCTGACATGAACCACAGAAGGTCCAACATGACATCTGTGCCCCACAGACAGACTGCAGACAGGATTGAAATATGATCCTATTCATATCCCAGATATGGTCCAAATGGGACTCAACTGAGTCTCAGACCTGACCTGGATAATAAGACCTGCTTTAGACACAACCCAAATTAGGTCTCAGTCTCTTCTCAGAGGGACTTTGGGACCTAGACTCCAGACAAACCACATACATGGCCCAAACGAGGCCAGCAGAAGGAAAAGACAATCTTCAACAGAAACACAGACAAGAACCACACAGATACTGACATGTCCTGAATATCCTTGGCCGCAGCTGAGCCCCAGATAGGACTATCACCAAGGATCCCAGGTGTAACCAGGCATACATCATACCAGCTGTAACCAGGATCTGAGAGTAAATATACATTGGCAAGTTGTGACCATTCAACAGATGTCACACAGACATGCTCCAGACATGAGCAGACATGACCAGAGGTCAGACAGGTGGGGGTCCAGATGAGACAGAGGCAAAGGCATCACTGCCACAGCCCATCCTGCCTGCACTAGGGTCCCTGAACAGCTTGAGGCAGCACAGAGACCTTGGCAGCAGGTCAGCTGGGGCCATGCCAATGTCTACCTGGAGCAAAGAGCACGGGCTTGATGAAGGTGGGGTGGAAGATGCGGACGACTGGGTTCCAGGGCCCCACCCACCAGCAGCACACATCCCTAAAGGTGCTCGCCAGACCCTGGGTGTACAGCAAACCTTCTTCTGAGCTCTGGATCTGGAGAACAAACAGAACGTGATGCACACTCTACTAGACTACCAAAGAAGGACAGGGAGTACAGGGAATTCCACCCGGCAGGTCGTCATCCTCCATGCTGGGTTTGCCTGGGCTCCGTGCCCTCATCCTATGTACACAGCCATCTGGATCCCTCAGCTACAGTCACAGAAATACTCCTTCCCCTTTTGCATCCCAAACACTACACACCTGGATTATCTTCCATTCAGTTTTCCAGATAGGCAAAGAGGCTCTGAATGAGAAAGTCACATACATACTCACGGCCCTCCAGATAGTGAGTCACATGTCTATGACCAGAGTCAGGATGTCTGAATCCACATCTTGAGTGCTTAACCACTAAACTGCTTTGTGTTCCCCCAGAATAATCACACTAGGGGTCTCATGCCTGCCAAGACTGGGCAATCAGAGTCGCAGTGATTCAATGGGGAATCTGTCCTCCAATTCAGGCCAGGACAATTAAAGTGAATAATAGGTCCTTGACGGGAATGCTGGGGGAAATGAAAGTGATGCCAAGGGAACAGACAGATTTCTGTGGACATCATTTGAGAGCTGGATCTATTGTTCTTGAAGATCAGCCTCCCTGGACTTTGCACTACATAGATTCCCTCTCTGACTTAGAACACACCACAGTGAGTCTCCACCACTCACAACTGAAAGAGACTTCAGCAGCCAGAGATTCAGGGACCAGCTCTGAATCACCAAGCACTTTGGTATCAGAGCCATTGCTTCTTCCCCTGCTCAACTTGGTGTGGCCAAGAATGAGAAGGGAAAGGGGTGAAGTAAATGAACTAGGCTGGGGTGGGGTCTCCTAAGGAAGGTTCCTAGGGCCTGGAGCAAGAGGGCAGGGAAAACACAGGGGACAAGCCACAAGAATGGGTAGAAGGAGTCCACCCACCAGAGCTGGCCATTATGGAAATAGCAGCCAAGCTCCTCCACCAGCCACAAGCCCTCCTTATGGCTCTGAGCCTGCAGAAGGGCAAGGATGGTGCCAGGAAAGGCAGGGGGGACTTGAGTGCTTCTGATGCCTCCCGCATCACCTGCCCCTGCTTTGAAACCTTCCAATCATCACTTCACACTCTGTTCCTCCTCCAGGAAGGCTCCAGCTGCCCTGGCAGAGACCCTGCTTATCCACTAGCTGTACCAGTCTGTCTCCCTCCAGCCCATTCCTGCCCGCACAAAGTTGGGGTTGTTGGTCCAGATCCATTTCCTTGAGCTGGGGGGTCCCTCCAGGAAAGAGCCCTGGATTAAGGCCACTTGGGGTTCTGGGGCACTAAGAACATTAGGGTGGGGGGTTGGTGTGACCCCACTGGAAGAAAAAGACAGTGAGATGGGGGCTCCTGAGTTCATGAATGAGAGAGGAAGAAGAATGAGAGAGAAGAGGGAAGGAGGGGAGGGGCTGGGGTGAGGCAGGGGCCCACAGAAGCCTGCAGGTGGAGCGCTAAAAGCACTCAGGTGTGTCGTAGCACCCACCACCACGAGCTCTGCATGGGTACCTGAAGCAGTGAGGACAGATCGGATGATGTCAGGGTGGCACAGAGTGATGAGGGGAATCACGGGGCCCAGCCACGTCATAAAGCCCTGAGGGTAGGTGCCCACCAGCTTCGTCACTTCCTTCAAGCCCTGCTCTGTAGGGTGGACCTGGAAACAAGGCAGGGGTGGTCACCTCCTGACATGGCCGATGTCAAGTGTCAGCTTGTCAGATATCCCATGAGACATGATTTCTGGGTGTGTCTGTGAAGTCATTTCCAGAAGAGATTAGCATTTGCATTGGTAAATTGAGTAAGGAAGATACACCCTCCCCAGTGAGGGTGCGGCATCAGTCCACTGAGGCGGTAAAGGCAGAGAAAGAACAAATTCACTCTCTCTTCTGGAGCTGAGACATCTATCTCTCCTGCCCTTGGACATCAGAACTGCAGCTTCTCAGACCTTTGGACTCAGAATCTAATACCAGCAGTCTCCACCACTAGGTTTTTATGCCTTTAGACTCAGACTGAATTAATGACACCACCAGATTCCCTGGTTCTCCAGCTTGCTGATGGTGTATAGTGGGACTTCTTGGACACGTGTGTATAGATACACATGTGTGTATCTGTGTATATACACACATACATACATACACGTCTTATATAACACATATATACATATTTATGTTTCCATAATGTGTGTATATACATGCGTGTATATATGTATGTCTGTATATGTGGTACAATCAAATTTATAGTAATACAATCATGTTTATAGTAGTCACTTAAGATTACAGTGTAGCTGTTTGTTGGGTGTGGTAGCTTACACCTGTAATCCCAGTGACTCAGAAGGCTGAGGCAGGAGGATCTTGAGTTCAAGTTCAGCTTCAGGAACTTAGCAAGGCCCTAAGAAACTCAGCAAGACCCTGTCTCTAAATAAAATATGAAAAAAGGGTTGGGAATGTTGCTCAGCGGTTAAACACCCCTGGGTTCAATCTTTGGTACCAAAAATAAAAAAATTTACAGTGTAGCTGAAGAATTTGAAGAATAGCTATCACCCAGTACTTTAACTGTTCTTTTTCTGTGTTTGAATACTTTTAGAAACCTAAATACTTACGTTTGTGCTCCAATTGTCTATAGCATTTGGAAAAGTAAGAGGCTGCGCAGGCATGTACACTAGGAACTACAGGCAACACCAGATAGCCCCAGTGTGTGGATGGCTACACCGTCTAGGTACGTGTAAGACCACTTCCTAATGTAGGCACAAGGACAAAATCGCCTCATGATGAATTTCTCAGTATGGGTTCCCTGATTAAGCGATGAATGACTTTGTGTCTCCGTGTGTGTGTATGTGTGTGTGTGTGCGTGTGTCCATGGCCTTTTGTTCTCTTTCTCTGGAAAACCCTGACTAATAAACCATACCAAGAGTCATAACAGGGACCTCTGCTGGTGGTTTGACCTCTGCAGTGAACACATGTCCCAATTTTGTAAGGATGGAGGGAATCTCTGCCTGTCCTGTGCCGTCCCCCTCAAGGCCCTATCCAAGTCCCATCTCAGGACAGACAGAGAAGTCAGGTTGTGACCCAGAGGTCAACCTGAGCTTGAGGGGAAGGATCTTCTCCTGCTAGGAGTCGTTCTAACCCCAAGGGCAACCCAAGAGGAATACCTCAATGGGGAAGAGTTTGTGGGCAGCAGTGTGGCTGTGGGAGTTTTCTCTAAGGCTTGTTCATTTTATATCCTGAGAGGTCCATATGGTCTCCAGTTCCTCTTATGGAGAAGGGTCCACATGCGGGGGACCTTCTGGCCTCAGGGAACTCAGGGGAGCAGAGATGACCTCCAGCTCTCCATCAGGACTCTCCCACCCATGAGCACCTGCTGCCACCCAGATTCTGACAGGTCATTCTGTGCATGCTGCTACCAAACCTGTGCACATGGCCATGAACTGTGCCCTTCACAAGGGAAGCAATGAAGGCACAGCCACCCAAAGTGGAGTGCAGATCTGAGGTCAATGTTTAAAGTAAAGGTTGGGGTAAAGGAAGGTTCTGAAAAGGGAAGTGAGGGGCCAACTTCAGTCCAGGTTGGGCAACAGGGCCCATTGGTTCATCTTAGGGGAGAAGAGAGATAAGAGGAAGGTGTCCAGGAAGGAGAAGGGGTAGGCGACCCATACATATCCCCCGACTGAGCTAGTGCACAGGAAACCATTGCATTCTCGTGAACATCCAGAGCCCACAGATGAGCAGACACAAAGATATGGTTCAGGTAGGAGCAGAGCCTGGGCAGCACCCCTGTGGAGGACTCAAGTCCAGCAGCAGAGAATGTGGGAACACCAGGGGGTCCCCACTCCGTATAGCCCACCCTGAGAGCCCCTCACAGATGCACCAATGTGGCAAAGACAGGCCACAAATGAATCCAAAGCACATAGGCGGGGGGAACAAGGAGGTAAGAAGGGCTTGGCACATCCGGGGTGAGCACATCACCAGAGCAGCTACCTTCCTTGTTCTCTGCTGTCCTAGACCTTAGCCCACAATGACACCCAGCTCTCTGAGCCCCTTTGCTGACCCCTCAGAAGTCCATACAGCTGGTAGCCCAACCCAGCCTGCTACCACACTTACCATGCCCAGGTGACCAAAGAACCAGTTCCGTTTAGGGGGCTGCGGGAAACATTGGAGGCGACGAGAGTTTTCATAGAAGGCATAGATCCAGATCAGGATGCGGGCCAGGAGCCAGGAAGCCCCAATCAGCAGCAGGAGTTCCCAAAGAGAGGCTTCCACGACCCCCAATCCCAGCCAGGACAGGCTCAGCTGCGGCATTCTGCAGGGAAGATGGACAGAGGGTGAGCTGCTGAGGCCCACAAAACAGACAGTTTCTCTAGGGACACTGGACAGGGACAGTCTTCTGAAAAGGTCAGGGAGGGCTCAGAGAAGGGAGGAACACTTAGGGAAATCCAGGGAAAACGTCCGTGAGAGGGGAGAGAGACAGGGGTGGAGAAGGAAGGGGAGACATTGGAGAAGGGAGGCGGAGAACAATGAAGAGAGACTGATTAGAGTCCAGACCTTCCTGAATCATAGACAAATTTCTGGGGACTGTTACCCAGAAACCACCAGTCTCCTAGGCTGGCTGGCTCTCTGGAGCTGGCCCAGCCCTGGACAACACCCTCCCCTGGACAACACCCTCCCCATACCAGGCAAAGAACCTCCAGTCCCACCAAATCCCACCTGGCACCTTCTGTGAGGAGCAGCTTGTCCCCACCAAGCTCTTCTCCCCTCCTCTGGGACTTCTTTGTCCCTGGTTGATGACCTGGAGGAATCTGTGGGAGGCTGAACTGGGCTGGGCTGAAGCAGCCAATCCCAGCAGGCCTGCCTGGGCAGGCAGCCAAGAGTGGAGGTGGAGCCAACTGGGTGCAAAGGGGAACCACTCCATGGTCACGGGCATGGGCACTATGTCCTTAGAACTTGGCATTTCTTGCATGAGGTAGAGAACATGTTGGGGGGTGGTGATAAAAGGTGACTGAGTGACAAAGTTTACAGCCCCACCTGCTCTTTCAAAACCAGGGGGCAGTAGGAAGAAGGATACATTTAAGAGTTCAGGAGGGCAGGGCCGGGCCACACCTTCCCCCAGAACGTCTCCAGACCTTCTCTCCGAGCATGGACCGGAGAACATCATGCACCATTGCTCAGTGCAAAATTAGGAGGCTCAGAGATGGAGACCTGTGGCTGACCAGCTGCATAGCCTGGCAAGAGTTCAAGTCCTGCTTCCAACCAGCCCAAGGCCTGGATTGAGACATGCCTTCTAGGAGCAGGAACGAAGAATCCAGCCCTGCCAGGCATTATCTGGATCAGATTCCAGGGATAAGGAGACCAGCTGAAAGAGCACACCGGGGGCTGGGCTCATTTGGAGAAGGAAGGTGAGAGAAGAGAAGGTATACGGGGCTGAAAGGGGACCTCTGATAATGGAGTCCAGGAGAGGGTAGGCAGAGCTAGGAGACCCTGGGTGATGACCCAGTACTGCCTCATCTTTACTCTGATTGTGGGCAGCGCCAGCCCTCCCAGGGTCAGTCTTCCCATCTAGGAATTGGGATATCAGGTGAGAACATTAGAGGGGGACATATGAAGTATAGGAAAGGAGCTGGCAATTACAGCCTCGCCTGGTTTAAGCCGTATTGTACTCTGCAAAAGACTGCAGGTCAAGTCTTTCTACTGTATTCTCTACTTTACATAAAGCAGACCTACTGTGTGCCAGGAGCTCTACACAAAGGGACCCACTGAATGCAACTTGTTCTGCATAAACTATGCCCACTGAATGCTACCTACTTTACATATGGTGTGCCTACTGTGTGCTATGCACACAGCATAAAGCATGCCTACTGAATGCCACCTGCTCTACACAAAGCATATCAACTGTGTGCTGAAATACTCCACATAAAACATCCCTACTGAATATCATATGCTTTACCTAAAGGGCGTCTACTGAACGCCATCTGTTCTACTTAAAGCATGCCTAATGTGTGCATACTCTACACAAAGTGTGTCTGATTTGTGCTGGATGCTCAGCTGCATCACAATGCCCAAGGTTTCCTGCAAACCTTTCCTCAGCTATCTAAGAGCCTAGGCCCTCAAGCCCAGTTCCTCTGCCAGGCTGCTTCACCTCCATCCATTGAGAACAATGTCCTAATATTAATCAGAACATTTAAACATGGAGGAAGCTCAGGCAATATGGTGGCCCTAGAAAAGAGACACCCGAATTACCACCTGCCCTCGCCCATTGCACTCAGGAGCTTCTACCCAACAGATCTGGTGTTCCCCTCCTGGCCCTCTCTGTATCCTGTCCAGAATTGCCCTGTGGAGTGGTCTCAGGGTGGGGGTGGGGACTTCAGGGATTGGATTCCTAGGAGAGCTTCTGGGAAGGAAACTTCTGGGAAGGGAAGAGATAGTCTCCCGACACTGGTAGGACATTAGGGAGACCCCCTAACCTCCCTCTGGACTCCCACTCAATGGCTAGGAGATTCTGTTCTAGAGCCTGCAATATGGTGGTGTGTGCTCTTCCCAGAGTCCCCTACACCACCCAAGGGAAAGACTTTACCTGCTGGCAGATCCATCCATATCAAGGCCAAGGCACAGTCCAGAGCTGGAGCAACTGGCCCTAGTCCTGGAGATCAGAGAAAGACGCCCCATGGCTGCAGTTGCTGACACATTATGTGCCCAGGAGTATCAGGCAGCCTAGAGGAGGCATGCTGGCCACCACCACACTTGCCTGCATGTCATGGGCCTTGATTAAGTCCTTTATATATAGTAAGCTTTCCCCCATTTTATGAATGGGAATAAGGCTTTACATGACTCACCTGGTGGAGGCAGGGAGCCTGGCTTCGTATTGTGGGCCATTAACCACTATGCTGCACTGCTTTTTGTCTGTGCCTCACACCCAACAGAAACAGTTAGCAGATGCAGCACAGCAGCCTCCAAGCATGCAGGTTCAGGCCCTGGGCCAACAAACTGGTGAAAAATCCAGAGCAACTTGGAAGTAGCCCCTGTGCCCCAGTACCTCTAGGAGGACCCATAGCTGTGGGTCCCAGAGTTATCAGTTAATTCAATTCTCATTCAGACATAGGGACCCACAGAAGGCATTTCCTGAAGATAACCCTGGAGAAATTCACATGTACACAATGGCAGAACACCCCACAAAGGGACTTACAGAGGAGCATGCCACAGATACCAGCCACCAACCAGTGTGTCCAGATACAAGTCCCTGATCTGAGACGTGCGCACTCTAGAGGGCAGCAACGCTATGCTCCCCTCCCCTCAGCCACCAACACATCAAATAGACTACAATGAGGTTGGGGTTGTGGCTCAGTGGTAGAGTGCTTGCCTAGCATGTGTGAGGCACTGAGTTTGATTCTCAGCACCACATATAAATAAATAAATAAATAATAAAGGTCCATTGACAACTAAAAAATATTTTTAAAAAAAGACTACAATGCCTCTACCTTAGACTGCCATACCATGCACATCCCAAAATATACACAGAAGAATCCACACTGGATTTGGCAGCACTGAATACACAGAGCTTTTCTTCAGGAGGGTACACAAGACTATAACTCCTAACAGGAAATAGCCAAGCTGCTAAGTCACAGAAAATTAGAGATCATCTCCTCTGACCCAACAGAAAGCTAGTAGGTACCCAGACACAATGAAGATCAGAGAGAGCCTCCTAGGATTATGTTAGAGGTGAGCAGGTGTGATCACTACCTCCACACCCAGGGAAACAGAGGTAAAGCTGAAGAGTGGTGGACATCTTTTAAAGGTCCCAAATCCTAATGAAATCAAAATCAGGAAGACTCAATATGAAATTTCTCCACCTTGGATTATTATGAATAGCTCTTATCTCAGTGTTTTTTGGGGGGGTACCAGGGATCGAACCCAGTGGCACTTAACCATCCCCAGACCTTTTTATGTTTTATTTAGAGACAGGGTCTTGCTGAGTAGTTTAGGGCAACTAAGCAAGTTGCTGAGATGGGCTTTGAACTTGCGATCTTCCTGCCTCAGTCTCCCTTGTTGCTGGGATTACAGGCATGCACTACCATGCCCAGCTTTAATGTCAATTTTAATTTTACATATATTACTTTTCATTCGCAACAATAAATGTTCCCTTATTATTCAATATTGCACCCTTGTCTGGCTGAGGCTTAGGCCCTGGAAAGAAGTTTTGGGGTTCTTGCAAATGAAAGAAGATGCAAGGTGCAGTTGGAATAGTAGACATACTTTATTTGGAGGTGAGAGCAGCCCTTCCTCCTACCCCTGTCTCTCCTTAGGTCTTTTTCATATGCAAACCA
Organism: Geosciurus inauris; assembly: GCA_004024805.1. Classification (NCBI taxonomy): domain Eukaryota; kingdom Metazoa; phylum Chordata; class Mammalia; order Rodentia; family Sciuridae; genus Geosciurus; species Geosciurus inauris. The sequence goes on along the minus strand of PVHX01007825.1, from coordinate 2,480 downwards.
AACAAAGAAGGGAAAGTACCAACAGGTTACATAGTGAGCACATGCTCACAAGCAGATGTTTATGACCTTGAGTATGTATGCTGAATCAGGGTGTTTATGACCTTAACTACATACTAAAAACAGAGCTCACCAGAGGTCTCCATGAGGGAGCCTAACTGTAGCCATCTTGGATCTGCTGTATAACCCTCAGCCCATTCGATGGTATTTCTCCTATTGTTTTAAAGCATTAACCTTTATCTTTGTTTTCCTAGCTCAGGTTTATATTTGCTCCTCTTAGTCCCTCTTTCCTTCTTGCATTACCTACTCCTGCCTCAAATCTTCCCACCCATTTTTTCTTCTCCTTACCTTGGTTTGTATTATTCTTTTATATCTTCTTTTCTTTTTCTTTTTCTTTTTTTACTTTGCCCAATTTATCCCTCCTCCCCTGTTCAGCTGCTGTATAATGTAATAATAATTTTATTATCTTTAATAACTAATTTCTTAACCAATTCCAAATAGTACTATAATTTTATATCCAGATTAGGGGAACTATGGAGTACATTTTCAGCAAATTTTTCCCCTAAGGTTTATTAGTACATGACTTTGCTCTGAGTGATTGCAGTTTATAGAGTTTAGTATCTTCTCTCAAAATGGCACTGATACTGGGAACAGCAGAGGGTACACACTGAGTTGGGGTATCAATACCTGGATATCCACCCAGCTTGGAGAACTTAAAAGAAAGAAGCTCACTAAATTGTCCTTTGCATAAAAGTAGAATAATAATCATCCCAGCAGAAGGATGACATACAAATAATATACAACATCAAGGGAACAAACTACCTCCCCAAACCCACAACACTTGAAAAATTGATCCATTGACATCATAGTAGAGGAAATACTGGAGAAAGAATTAGAGGGTTCCTAGTTAAAATGCTCAGTGAGCTAAAAGAAAATGTAAGGAATAAACTTAGAGAGAAAATACAGGAAGTGAAATATCATTTCAATGAAGAGGGATTCTGAAAAAGAACCAAACAAAAATCCTGGAAATGAAAGACCCAATAAGTGAAATTTAACATTCAGTTGAAATTGTCATCAATAGATTAGATCACGAAGAATACAAATTCTCAAGCCTTGAAGGTATATATTTTAAAATAAAGCTGACAATAAAGCAAAGATGTTAAGAGATCATGACCAAATGTTAAAAAAAAATTGAAGTAACATTAAGAGACCAAATCTGGAGGTGGTTCCAAGATGGCGATCTAGATGGATGCCGCGGTCACTCACTCCAGAACCGGCGACAGAAGTTGTGCAATTTCCATCTCTCAGCCAGCTTCTGGACATCATCCGACAGCTGTCCCCGCAGGAATTCCACTTGCGTGTGTACGCAGACCCACCAGGCAGCAACATTTGCCACAAACAGTGTGACTTCAGCAGGAATCGGTGCTTCGCAGCCGACAGTGCCCCGGCCGGCAGCCCTGTGGCTGGCAGCTCAGCTGCGGGTGGTTTGGAGCCCCAGCCCAGGGACCCGTCCCGGGTAGGGCCCACTTCTACACGAAGGGGCATGGGACAGCTCATGGGAACAAACTCAACTCAACACAGAACACCGCGAAAAGACAGCCATTTCACCAGCGGCCTGACCCAGAGTTATACCCTGCTGTGAAACCCGCACCCAGGACACCAGTGGGGAAAGCCCAGCAAGCAACGGACAATGCCACCTACTGGAGGTAAAAGGAACCATTCCTGTTTATCTACATTGAGAATTTTTTTTTTTTACTTTTTTTATTCTTATTTTTTATTTTATCCTTTATCTTCTTCTCCTAATATTTCTATTGTTTGATCTTTTTGTTTTATCTCACAGCTGTTTTCTTTTTCCCCATCTTTCTTTTTCCTTCCCTCTTTTCTCTCTCACTTTTTTCCTACCCTCTAATCCCCAACAGTTGTGAAACCAAGTATTTGTTATACAGTGGGTCATGGTAGATTGGGATTTCTGAACTGTATACTAGAGTGGTATGATATAGTTTTATAACTCACACTCGCATATGTTTTATTCTTCTTGGTATCTTCTCTCCTCGCTGTATTCCCTTTTCTTCTTCCTTACGGGTCTTCCACAACTCTCAGTCGCTCTTTCTACTAATAACCAACTTCTCTTGGATTCCTTTCTTATGCTTTCTAAGATCTAATAACCATATCCTCTCTTCCTACTAACCCAACAATCTATCCTACACCCCACCCTCAAGTTTCCCTAGCCCACCAACAGAAACTGTAGACCCCTGTGCGAACTTATTATTAACATAATAGATTGTAAAGGAACCCATAATTGTTGTATATCATGACTAAACTGTAAATGTATTTGGGAACTATTAGGAACTACTTGGTTTGAAACTATATATTGCTTGTATTGTGATCAACCAATATTGATCCCCCCTTTAAAAGAGTGGTATTGAAACCCTGCAGCGAAAATATACACATATAAGAGTAAAAACTGTAACAACTTGGATCAA
>PVHX01007824.1:0-88147 GCA_004024805.1 Geosciurus inauris | reverse complement strand
GTCATTCCTCCTGCTGTACAGCCCATGGATTCTGGGAGTGTAGTATCTTGGTTTGTTTGAGTCACTTTCTTCCCTTGTTTTCTCATGATGTTTGTGTGTCTTTCCTTCTAGTTCTGCTGATCCAAGGTGTTACAGTTTTAACTCCTATACGGTTATAGTTTCCCTGCAGGGTTTCGTTACTTCTCCTCCAGTAGGTGGCGTTGTCCGTTGTTTGCTGGACTTTCCCGGCTGGTATCCTTGGTACTGGTCCCAGGCCAAGGTGAAACTCTGGGCCGCTGGTGGAGTTGCTGTTCCACCATTTGCTCCCAGGTGTTCATCTGCGCCCCTGGTGTGTAGGAAGTTCCGCTGTGTTAGAAGGTGGTCCACAAAGAACAATAGCTGGGGTTCCGCTCAGGAGACAGTCAGTCCACAGGAGCAACTGCTAGCGGTCTCTCGCGGTTGGGTGGGCACCGGGGCCAGGCACCCTGTGCGGAAGCAGGCCAGGCACGCCCGGGGTAAACTCCAGGCTGAAGCCCTGGGCCGGATCCCCCACCACAACTGCACTCCACTGGTCGGCACCGAAGTCACTCCTCCTGGCTACCGCTGTCTCCCAGTGGCTCTGCGCTCACACACGCGAGTGAGACTCTTGCGTGGGGCGGCAAGGTGCAGAGAGCTGCCAAAAAACTGGTTGGAAGCTGGCACCCCGCTACTTCCAGTCTCAGTCTCGGAGAGCCGGAGCCCTGGGCCGAGGCCCGGGCTGCGACCGCGTTTCTCCGGCCGGCGCCGAAGCCTCGCCTCCTGGCTACCGCTGCCTCCCGGTGATCCTGTGCTCACACACACGAGCGAAATTCCTGCGTGGGATGTTGAGCCGCAGAATGATGCCAGGAAGCTGGCTGGAAAACGGCGCCTCCACCACTTCCAGCCCTGGTCCTTGAGAGCCTAGCGCAGAGTGGACTGTGTAGGCCGCCATCTTGGAACCGCCCCCCAAATCTGTGTTATTTTAAGGCAGCAAGTTTATAGGAATGTATTACAGAAGCTGCAGGAAGTTTTTGCTTGTTTGTTTATGGTTTTTGATGCTGGCGATTGAACCCAGGGGTGCTTTACCACTGAGATAGATCCCCAGTTCTTTTTTATATTTTATTTTGAGGGCAGGGTCTCACTAAGTTGCCCAGGCTGACCTCAAACCTGTGATCCTCCTGCTTTAGCCTCCTGAGTCACTGGAATTCCAGGCGTGTGCCTCTGTGCCTGGCAAACCACAGGCAGTTAATACAGAGTTCATTAAATGAAAGATTTTTATCTCTTTGGGTCATATGGGAACAAAGATCTCAATCTTACCTTCAACAGTTTGACCCTTCCAAAATTCTGCTCTTACCTTCCAACAGGTAGGAATTCGTTTTGAGGTCAAGCAAGTTTTCAGTGCAACAGCCAACAGATAGACTGTCTGCCCGTCAGTCAGTTTATCCTCCCTGCAAAAACACAAGAAGTTCAGAGCTTGCGTCTCCCACACCAGCTGGGGAATCCCATGCGACATGCCTTCATTCTTTGCCACAGCTGCCTCGCTGTAGGGAAGTCGGTGAGCAGGAGAGCAGGCTCAGGTCAGGGCTGTCGTCAACCGTCCTTGTTGAGAGTTACTACAGAAGTGGACAAAACCACCATCTGAATGCGTTACTGAGACCATTAGCACCGAACTCACCAATTTCCTCTCCACTCCAGTCTTGACATCAGTGTGGGCAAAATAACATCCCCATGAGGTACCCATCCAAGACCCTTGACTTCCCTACTCCAGTGACCCCACCTGGCTTTCCTCAACAGCCTAGAGACAAAACCCCATAGATCATCTTGACTGCTGGGCCTCCTCTCTAAAACCTGTGTCCCTGAAAATAACCCACAGTTCCTACATGGCAGCTGTTGATTGCAGATTCTTTCACCTTGTTGCACTCAACACTACACCCCAACACATGAACTAACCACATCCCCTCTCAGCTGGGGGATCCTCCTCTCATCTAAGCCAACTCTCTACCTGTCCTGCATTATCTGCCTTCTGATAACCCCACCTCCCGCTCCTCCTCCCTCTCTCCTCCCACTCAGCACTCTCCACAGTCGGCTCCTTCTCTCTGCCTTGACTTCCTGCTGTCCTACCTGGGCTTCCTCACTTCCTCGCCACTTCATCCCATCCTTCATATTCTCGTGGCTGTGCCCTCCTTCTCATTTTGCACACTCGCTCAGACGCTAACAATGCCAAAATTGTCTCCAGGCAAGTCCTTCACGTTGGTACCAACTGCCTGCTGGGCACACTCACCTGTGAGCACTTCAAATTCGACCTTAAACTAAACATCTGATTTTCCTCACAAAATCAACGTTCTTGTCTCAGAGAGTGGTACTAACACTTCCCCAGTCCCCCACTCCGTGGCCTCTTTCTACTGATTGTCCCCCCAGCTCTCCCTAGAACACAGCCTCATAGCCGTTCGTTCCCTTTCTGCCTTTGGCTTCGGCCCCTTCACATCTGTCTCCCTGCGGCAAACAGAGGACCCGTCCCAAAGTGAAAACCATTCTCTTGTTCCATGGTCTCCACTACCCACCAACCACTCCGCATGACCCATAAGACCCATAAGACCCATAAGCCACTTGCAGTGGCTGCCTATCTTTCTAACCTCATCCCTCCTCATGCTCCTCTTACCCCCGTTGTGATGTCAAAGTTGCAATCCCTGCATAAAGTGTATCTTCACGCCTCCCTCCTCTGCACTGGCTGCTCTGTGCCAGCAATACCCTCACCTGCCCTTTTGCTGCCTTACGAACTCCTCCTTCACCAGTCAACCCGAGCACCCCTCATCTAAGTCCTACCTAAACCCCATCTTCAGCCCTCGTGCCCACCCCTGCCAAGCAGGAGGCCTCCTTGGTCTTCATCCCTCAGTGCCCAGCGTCCACTTTAGCCATAGTGTGCTACAGGCTGCTTGTAGCTGCTTCTGTGTGTCTCCTCAACTACTCAACGTATATGTACCTAAAAGTGAGTCCCCATGCTGACTGGCATGAGATGAAATCTTAGAGTCGTTTTGAGTTGCATCTCTCTAATGGCTGGAGATGTTGAACATTTTTTCATGTATTTGGCGATCGATTGTATACCTTCTTCTGAGAAATGTCTGTTCTGCTCCTTAGCCCATCCTTAGCCCTCTGTACAACCAGAGAAACGAAAAGTTGTGCTCCATTTGTGTACAATGAATGAAAATGCATTCTGCTGTCATGTATACCTAATTACAATAAATAAATAATTAGTGAGTCCCCCAGGGTCTCCATGCCATGGGAGCCAGCATGTGATTGAAATCACTTGACATTGATTATCTGGAAGAGTCAAGGTAAAGCTGGCTAGTCGTTCATGGAAGAAGAAACCTATGCCCTCACCAATCCATTCTGGTGATAAGGAGAAATTCTTTCCCCATCAGAGAAACCCACAGACTAACTGAAAGAAGTGAGTGAGACCAGAGTAACGTGGAGAGAGGGCAGAAGCTGATCTGACCTGAGCAGCAGGCACTGCTGGAGACTGAAGGGAGGCACCGTGGGGGAGACTGGGTAGGATCAGATAGTGGAGGGTCTCTGGGAGTATGAATGAGACTCTATGTTGTAAGCTTCTTGCTGCCGCCATAAGACATTGAAATAAAACAACAAAATCTGTTATTTCACAGTCATGAAAGCCACAAGTCAGAAACCATTCTCAATGAGCTACGGTCGAGGTGCCCACAGGGCTGCGTCTTTCCTGAGACTCTGGGAAAAATAACTGTCCGGCCTTTCTAGCTTCTAGAAGCAGTCCTCATTCTTCAGCTCATGACCTCCTCCAACTTCAAAAGCAGCAATGGCCACAAGTGTCCTTCCCACATCACCACACAGTGGCACTTTCTTCCCTTCACTTTGAGGGACCAGTATTTACACTGGGTCCACTCTGAAAATCCAGGAGAGACTACCCAACTAAAAGCCGTGTGGTAGTGATGTTCATCTCATCTGAACCTTAATTCGCCTTTGACATGTAACCTAGCATAGTCAGTTTCCAAGGATTAGTACCTGACATGTTCGGAGAGTCATTATTCCACCAGTAAGTAACGGGAGGCCTCTGTCCAGCCAGGCAGTCTTAAATGCCATAATAAAAGAAGGGATCCAAACTGAGCTGCCCAAAGTCATCCCTCTGAAATTGTGCACACCTGAGTCATGGTGAGGAATTTTTTTACTTTTTCTCTGCAGAAATAATTTTTTAAGGGTCCAACAATTGTCTGTTGTGCCACTCTGCTGTCTTAAATGCATGAATAATGTCTTTAAGTAGAGATTTGCACTGGGCGTGTTAGTCACATGCACACACAAATAACCAAACCATTCAAGTCCTTCACCATGTTTGGATGAGTGTAGCTCTAGGAAATGGGCCAGCCGTCATACTGTGGGATGCCTACTTCTTCAATCTTGTCAGTGACTTTAATTTTTGTATGAGGATCTGAGTTCCTCTTGATCTAGTGGGTGCTGCAACTCCTGGGACAATCACAGGATTGTGTGATTCTTTTGCTTTTGCATAGCACTAATTAAAAATGACTCTCTGGAAGGTCGTTATCCTCTTTCTTCCTGCTCAAAGACTTTCACCAAATTTATACCTTTCATTCAAAAACATTCCTATGGGATTACCAGCAGCAAGATCACTATTTGAGACTAAAATGAGAAATAATTTTCCAACATCAGTGTAGGGCAAAAGGCAATTCATACATAAAATGATCTAATTGGAAAAAAAATCAGTTTGTTTCCCTATATATAAATCACGAATCCAAACATGCTCACGTGAAGCTTTCTGAAGTTGACTACTGGTATATTCAAAATACAGGTGACCGCGTCTACACTCATTCATTCTTTCAACAAGTAGTTTGAGTAAACTCCCGGGTACCAGACACCATTTAGGCATAAAGATTCAATAAAAGAAGGAAAAATCATTGTCCTCAAGTAGTTCTCTATTAGTAAGAGACAAGTTGTACATTTTTAATAAACATACAAACAAATCATCTTTCAAGTAGGGATAATTACTGTGGGGAAAAAATAAGAAAGAAACAGGGCCTGGGGTGGAGCTCAGTGGCAGAGCACTTGCCTACCATGCACAAGGCCCTGGGTTCCATCCCAGCACTGCAAAATGAACCCCAAAACATAAAACAAACAAATGACAATAAAAAAACAGGACAAGATAACAGGCAGAGAGAGAATTGCTGTTTTAATTAGAGTAGACAGGGAAGGCCTGAGCAGATATTTGAATAAGCAAGCCACGAACAGAAGTGAGAAAAGGGTAAAGAAGCCAATTTGATTCCACTGAGCAAACATTAATTCAGCATAGACTAGTGCCAATCGTTGTTAGTACTGGGGAGAAAACAAGTGTCAAGACCCTGCCCAAGGGAGCACAAGACCAAACTGATCAGGAAGCAACAAACATATGTGTGTGCACTTGAGTTGTATCAATAAACATCTTTTGGGTCATGCTGGGGCGCAAACCCAGGACCTCACATATTCTATCAGCAATTCTCAGTGTCTTTATTAAAGCTACTTATTCTCTAATTGTTGGACAAATGAAATAATTATGAAAGCATAAAATACTAGTAGCAGAGAGCTAATTGCCCATCTTCCTAGATTTATGGTATTCAGTTATTTGCAATAGAACAATTGGTTTAAATCAAACCCCATGTGGAATTGTAATCTATCAAATAAGTGAGGTGCTCTGTTGAAGATGAGGGTTTGCCTCCAGCCCTGCCTGTAGTGTCTCCTTCAAAGCCTCCACCACCATGTAGGTAATCACACCGTAGTTGTGTGGAAATGTCAGTATCATGAGGAAGGGGGTGAAGGATTCACAGTAACTCTGAGTAGTAATTTTGCGACTCTTCTATCTGTATAAGTTTATTTCAATGAACACATTAATTAATTTATTTATTTTGGGTACTGGGGATTAAACTCGGGGGGTGGGCCTTAACCAATGAGCCTCAACTTTAGGCCTTTTTTTTTTGTATTTTATTTAGAGACAGGGTCTCACTGAATTGCTAGTGCCTCACTAAGTTGCTGAGGCTGGCTTTGAACTCATGATCCTCCTGCCTCAGCCTCCCAAGCCGCTGGGATTACAGGCATGTACCACTGTACCTGGCTAAATTTATTTCAAACCAGAAAGTTGAAAGAAAAATAATCCTACCACCACCATTACCAGGCAGCCAACCTCGGGGTGCTGGGGTGCCATCTGAAAAACTGACCGCCATCATGCTCTGCTTGATTTCACATAGTCATAAGTGACCTTCAGAAGCAGAATCCCTCTCAGGGCCACTTATACTGGCTACCAGAAAATTCCTTCCTATGACTCTTTAAACCCTTCAGGGTCTGGGGTAAACCTACTTGTCTCAAGTTTTTTCACCAACAGAAAAGTAAATTGTCTTCTACAAAATAACACTTGGGCTATTTTTTTTAAGGGCTTTCCTTCTTCCTACAAGTTAATACAGTGCCTTCATCTTTGCTCAAGGCACTTGTTCACATTTGAATCTTCAGGAGATTCTCCACTTTGAGTTCTTCTTAATCTTTATGAGCTATGGAGTCCAGAGCACATCACCTGAGTTTTTAAAAATAAACAAATAATAAAAATAAAAGTAGAAGAGGGCCCAGCCAGTATTGAGTACGTGGGGTGAGAGGGACGTGCTATCACTCAGACTTGACATACGATATTCTGTTGGGTATTGCCGCCATAACAACTCCTCCACATCACCATATTTTGTTTTTTCTTACACATTTTTTTCACACCGCTATGACAGTCATTAAGCCAAGTGCCCTAGGCATTTGCTCTTAACCAATGAGCAGCCAGACTGAGAACTTCCAGTCTTTCAGCGAGTCACGAGGTGCCAAAAGCACTCTCTTGCCAGGAGACATATTCCCTGAGTTACACAGAGTAGAAATGTGTCCTGGTGTCAGCCACCTGATACTATTCAACAACAAGTAAACTGACTGTGCGTGTGCCCCTGTGCCCCTCTGCACTGACCCTGTCCATGCCTGAAAAGCCAGGATAAGAGGTTTCCAAACGTTGCAGGGTGTTATGAGAGTTGACGAATGCTACCAAGTTGTCACAGGCTGTGAAATGCCCAGGCCCTTCAAGGGCACTCCCTGGAAGCTCAGGACCGTGACTCCAGTGACTCACTGGGGCCCATAACTAGCATGTGACCCGACTGTGCTTTCAGACATGTCTGCCGAGCGCCAGGAAGGCTATCACCCAAAGCTGAGAAGCAGTTCTCTAATGCTGCAGGCTCATGCACGAGGCACCAAAATAGCACCAGAAATACTATACCCATATTGCTTTATCCTAGACATCTGACACTTGTGAGGCTGATGCCAAATTTCTTGTCACATATGTGTCTGGAAGCTCCGTGCTGAGAGGCATTTCTTATCTCCTGACATTTCAGAGAGCTGCTTGGAGCTAGACAAGCACAGAGCCTCCTTCCAAAAGGCACGAGACAAAGGCAAGCATTCTTTTGAGGTGACCTCCATGGCCCTCGCTGGGGGAGAGCCAAGACACCCTTCGGCACATCTGTAATCCTCGGGATAGTCTAAATGTTTGAGTTTGCAGCTTCCAGTTAAGAACAGCTGAACCGCCCTGGCTCTCCAAGGTCATCTGGAAAGGATATGCCCATCAACCAGAGGAGGAAGTGCTACTGCAGAGAAACCAACCACCAGATCAACCAGTCCTCAGGGCTCAGCGGCCCCTAAGCCTTGTCTCTGGTGACACAGGCCACCCCTCTCTTACAATCAGGCCTCTGGTTGAGGCTAATGATGGTTATGAGGGCCTTCCCAAGCAGAAGCAAAATTAGGAATTTTGCACAAGAAACAATAGCAGGTATTGCTATTTCTAGTGGCCTTGCCTACATCACCTGCTTGACCAGTAGGGGCCATGAAACCCCACCTCCAGCCACCAAGGAGCAGGGGTTTCTGGTGGGAGAATCCTCTAATGCAGAAGAACCTGGTTTTAAATGAAAATTCCTGGGCCCTGTTCCAGACCTTCGAGTCAGAACCTCCAGCAGACAGGATCTAAGTCTCTGCATTTTAAACAAATTCCCCAGATGATCTTTTTTTTTTTTTCACTTCAGTCTCCCAGATAATTTTTATACACAGTCAACTTTTCAGGAACCTGACAGAATTTTCAAGTAAATTAAATTAAAAAAAAAAAAAAAAAACCAAAGGCCGAGCTTGCTAGGAGGATTTCTGGTCCCCGACCTCTATTTGGAGGCCAGTGAGTGAGTCACTCAAACCAGCCTGTGCTCCGGAGGAAGGAGCACCTGTGGCTTGTGCCCTTCTTGGAATAATCAGCGCTGCCACGTGATGTGATGTGACGCAGTGACCAAACTGGGTCATGGAGACATTTTCGTGCCACATCTGTTGCCTGCTATTGTCTAGCTCTTCGTACTGGTGTTGCTGCCGCCCTAACAGATCCCCACACACTTGGCACACATGTAGGATCCGATGATTCTGCAGGCTAAACATCCACACAGGACCTGCTGGGCAAAAGCCAGGGTCCAGAGGGCCAGGGTCCTTCTGGAGGCCGCGAAGGGAATTCCAGCTCCTGCTCCCGTCTCCCGGAGGCCACCCTCGTTCCCCGGCTGGCAGCCCTCCGTACCTTCTTCAAAGCCAGCAGTACTGCATCTCTCTTCCCCCATTTCCTTCTGGTGCTTTCCTTCTGCCTCCCCCCTTCACTTTTAAGGACGCTTGTGAATACCCTGGGTCACCCGGATGACCAGGATGACCCTCAATCTCCACACGTGACGGTGTAGGCGACTCCATTTCCCAAGTCCCTTTTGCCATGTGAGGTTACATTTTCACGACTTTAGCATTTCCACACTTTTTGTGTGTAATATGAAGGACGTCTTCATGGGGGTTTCACCAAAAGCAGACCCTGAGAATAAGACCCAGAAAGCCCAGCAGATCAGTGGGGAGACCAGGCAATAGGGAGGAAAGCCAATGAAGGCCTGTATTCACACAGGACCCACCGCGGGCAGCTGGCCTGAACTGCCCCCAGGGACTGTCCCAGTGAGGGCAAAGAAACTGGGGCATTTATCCACCCATTCCTACCATTCATTAGCTAAAGATCACGGTGACTTCTGGGCACTTCCAGCACTTCCTGTTTCCCTAACTGTGGCTGGGCTTCGCAGCTCCAGAAGATCTCAGAGACACACCAGAGACTGCAGGCAGGTTCCACCTGAAGCTCCAGGGTGGGCGAGGAGGAGATGGGTGGGCCTCAGCAGCAGCTGGGTCCCAGAGGCTGGCTCTTGAGGAAAGTGCATTACTTATCCAAAGTGTAAACAGCTCATATTCTTTGACCCATCAATCCTACCCTCAGGGAATTTATTATGCTAAAGGCATAATTGTACACTAAGTCATGATTGTTTTCAATATTTTAAAGGATTGGCAATAATTTAAATGTCTATCAATAGGGGGTTGGTTAAATAAATTCTGGTGATACAATGGAATATTCTGCTGCAATTAAATACAATTATATCAGTTGACATTTATCAATAGGGAAACCACTTCCTGACATGATGCGGAATGAAAAAAAAAGCAGATTCCAAATAATAAGTTTATTGTAAATCCAGTTATGTAAAATTATGTACGTATAATATATGGTACACGTATGCATAGCAAGATGTCTCAAAGAATGTTCAACAAAACAATAGTTATTTCTAGGAAGCAGAATTGGTCATCCTTTGTACTTTCTTCTTCATGCTTTCCTAAAAATTTTACAACAAGCAATGTATTATTTATTAGTTTATCCATTACAAAGATATTTTTGATTTTTAAAAAATTTGAGTTTTTCCTAAGAGATCAACTTGTGTAGAATTCTAGTATGATAATGTCGGCACATACGCCCCCATTTTCAAATTACGTGAAGCTGAGGACCCTGCACTACACAGAATACTTAAGGCATAATGTGAACACAGCGGGCGCTTAATAAATATTTATTCCTTAATTGATTTTCATCAGTATGAAATTCAGGAAAACAAGGCAGTGAACAAACTGGGTCATGGAGACATTTTCATGCCACATGGGGATGACTTCCCCAGGAGCTGTGAGGCCTGGCAAGACCTTATCAGACAGGGCCTGCTGTGGCAGGCAAGGGCAGGTCTTTCGCTGCTCAGGCACACCCACGTCACCCCAGAGATGCTATCAGGAGTCCACTGCCTGAGGTAGGCGTGAAGACCAGGCAAGCGCAGCCCTACAGTCTAGCAGCACAAACGAGGCGAGCAGAATCTGTGTCAATCAGTTAGAAATTAATTCAACAGTCTGTCCCCTGAGACCCGAGGCCTTCCTCAGAAACAGCTCCAGCTGAAGCGCCAGGGTGGCAGAGCCGACGGGACTGCAGAGAGGACAGCAGGAGAGCAGTGGTACGGCCCACCCTGGGCAGCAGGAGCACCGATGTTCAAGTGCGAGGCCCCACGTCGCCCTTTCTGTCTGACAGGGAGGTTTCCCAACCTGTCCAGGTTGTGCTTGGACTGTCTTTGATGTTCAGAATCTAAATAATGAGAAAATCAGAAACAAGTGCCCAAGTCCCAACTGAAGTACATGTTAAAGAGCTGAGAGAGGCGGTAAGGGGAGAAAGGAGGCAGTGAGCCTGGAAAATCCTAGGCGTGGGGTCCCAGGGAGAATGTTCAGGACTGGGAGGAGCCAGTTGGAGATTCAGAGCCCTGGGGAGCACCTGATATCCACATGGAACAAAAGTGGGGTGACAGGGAAGTGGGCAGAGTTTAAGATGCTTTTTCTATATAAAAAAGGTATACCCCAGTCGGGCCTGGTAGTGCATGCCTGTAATCCCAACATTTGGGAGGCTGAGACAGGAAGATCGCGAGTTCAAAGCCAGCCTCAGCAACGGCGAGGCGCTAAGCAACTCAGTGAGACCCTGTCTCTACATAAAACACAAAATAGGGCTGAGGATGTGGCTCAGTGGTCGAGTGCCCCTGAGTTCAATCCCCAGTACCCCCCTAAAAACGGATGTGTACCCCCACATGAATGTCCATAGCATTGCATGCTTTGAATGGGTAAATGACACATCAGATGAATTGTATCTTAACAAAGCTATTTAAAAAAAAAAAACACACTTCAAAATACGTACACCCCATGTTGGCAGTTTATTGAGACACTGCAAAAATATCTGAAGAAACATGCTTTCTAGACACCAGACCATTTCTTTGAACTCATTCTGACTTCAATCACTTTTGGGTTATAATAGGTTAGAGAAGAGATCCTCAAATTGTGTGTGTGTGTGTGTGTGTGTGTGTGTGTGTGTGTGTGTGCATTATAATTTGGAGAAAGGGACGTCTATCCAAAGCTCTCGAAAGTGGAGAAATGAAAACTGGGGAGGCTAGGAAGTGAGCCTGTCTTGAAGCAGCCACTGCAGGAACTGGAAGTCTGATCCGGGGTTTTTGATATCCACCATCCCACTCCCAGCCAATACTCTTCCTGCTATTGTTTACAGAAAGAAGTGATTTGAGGATAAACCTGATTAGAACACTGTTATTATGCCCGTGGCTCAGCCCAGTTTTTCTGGCCTTTAGAACAAATCAGTCAGACTGGCATCAATCCAACCAATTGCCCATCACTGCCCAGCTAACAGCCCAGGCCACGGAGATGCATCCCTCTGGCCTGATCCTGGAAACAATGGGTCTTCACAATGACAGGCCTGCTCTCACTTCCTTTTGAAGAATAATAGTAAAATAGCAATTGCTATCATTTATTGAGCACTTACCCATGCATCAACTTGGGCAGGGCCATCAGAGCCCTGTGACATTGAAATTGAGAGAGTTCAAATTTTAAGAGAGAGTTTTAAAATTACTAGATGTCACTAATGTAAATAACACCCATCTGTGAATCACATCAGAAATTTACAGAGTTAATTATGGGATTGAATTTCTGATCCTCTCCCAGGATGGCTCTGGCACCCGCTGCGTGCTGGGCGCTGGTCTAGACGTTTTACATATGGCATCCCTTTTCATCTCCTCAGTATTCCATTACATGGATATTAGTCACCTCATTTTGCAAGTTAAAGAAATGAAAACTGAAAACATGACGAGAGCAGGCCCAAGTAGAAAAGGGACAAGTTCTAACATCAAGACCACATCCTAGGGTTCAAGGATAGTCTCCATGACGTGACTGAAGGCTGTACCAAAAACGTCCCTCTTCATTACAAAAGTCACCCTGGTTCCCGTCATTCTATCACCGGTTTCCTTCATTTTTGACAAACGCCCTCTCAGTCACCCGTGAAACTGAAGACGCCACTCTGCACCTGATCAGGGAGTAGGTCACGCTCTGCCACAGAATAAACTGGACTCTCAGTAGCCGAACCTACTGAAGTTTTCCTTGCTCAAGCGAAGCCTCCTATAGGTGCTTGCTGTCCTCTAAGCAGAACAGGAGTGACATGTGGAGAGCACAGGAGATGGCACAGGCTACTTCAGGTGCAGAGCGTGGAGACCGTCAGGTCTCAAGTGACAAGCACGCCATTTCCACCCCTCGTCGGGGGCCGGAACTCCTTCCCACAGCCTAACCGCACGCACGTGAGGCTGGGTAGCACAAGGAAGCAAGTGGGTGACAGCACCATCGCCACCACACTGCCCTCGGAACTGCCACCTTGGCTCCTCAGTTCACCAGAGGTACTCGCAGCAACAGAGGCAAGTCGTCTGGAAGGAGCCTCTTCTTCAAGACAGCACTGGAAAAGAGAAGGGAAAGGGACAGTGACAGAGACACAGGCACATACTTAACATCTCTCACCTCCAGGGTGCTGCTGCCACTGCTTTGGCGGTGTGAGGAGTTGACCAGGAGTTCTGCAAGTCTGGGTTCTCTCAGAAGTAGCAGAAATCAAGCTGTCCGTTCATTTTATTCATCGAGTCAAACAGGTATCTCAGGAGATACAAGCAAATAAATGAACCTTTTCCTGACAAGGTGACCGTAACAAATTTCAATAAATTGGCGTATTCTTTCCATTTATATTTCTACCATAAAATTCAACAAAAACAAAACAAGTTGGTCCCAAATGGAAACAATAATCAAGTTTAGAAATGCAACAAATTTTTTAAATCATATATTTAAAGAGAAGATGATAACTTAAGAAAACATGAATAATAACTATTGGTGAATCGCCCAGGTAATGAATCCACAAACCTGGCTTGAAACCTTCCTCGTCACTCAAGCTAACCAATCGCCAACTGCATTTGATTTCATCCTCAAAATATCTCTCAAGTTCATCATCTTCTCTTCATCCTCTGTCCCCACGGTCACTGTCTCAGGCTTTCTCTCCAGGAGCATCACCACCCTCCATCCCATCCCACCCCCAGAGCAGTGAGTTTGACCTGCAGTTTGCAAGGGAATCCTCTTGGGATCTAGTTGCACATGCAGATTCCTGAGATTTTCCCCAGAAATTCTCATTCTGAATAAATCAGGAGTAGAGATTTCAAGGCTCTGATTTTTTTTTTTTTTTTTTTTTTTTTTTTTTGGTACCTGGGATTGAACTCAGGGGCACTCGACCACTGAGCCACATCCCCAGCCCTATTTTGTGTTTTATGTAGAGACAGGGTCTCACTGAGTTGCTTAGCGCCTCGCCATTGCTCAGGCTGGCTTTGAACTCGCGATGCTCCTGTCTCAGCCTCCCAGAGTGCTGGGATTACAGGAGTAATCTAGGCTCTGAATATTTAACAAGCACTGAAGAAGATTTTAACTAGTGTGGTCCTAGGAGAAAGCTGCTCCGCACAAAATCCCACCAAGAATCCTAAATATCAATCGGATGGCTGGTCCGTGACTGCTGGGTAGACTCTCAGCCCCTATGGCATCAGCAGCCTGCAAACATCAGGCTGCAGACATCTTTTTAGCCTTGGGTTTTGCTTTTCCTCCTCAAACCTCACTTTCAGAAGCACTAGTGCCAAACTATTGGTGTTTCCCAAGCGCCCTGGCCCTGCTGCCTTCACTTCTCAGCCCGAGATGCGCTGGCTCCCCGGGGCTCCTTGCCATCGTCCATTCCTATGCCCATCCACAGGGACAATGGCTTCCCTACTGCTCCTTCCATCTGCTTCTGACCTTTGCACATGTTTCTGTGCCTGCACAGCCTGTTGACCCTCTCCTCAGTCCCTGTCTCCTGTCACTGCTGGTCTACCTCAGCCCGTGCCCAGCATGTGTACAAGGACAAAGCATCCCCGAGGAGCTACAGGGGAACACCCTTGAGCCCCTTTGCAGAAAGCAACCAATAAAGGCTGCTCTTTGGTTTAGCTGTTCCTTTAAGTGAAATATTTCAGTTCACTTTGGCGTGTAGCATTATCTCTTTGCTCCATTACTCAGATTAGTTTTACAAACACCTTTTGACACCCTCCTGGGCATGTCATTGTACCAAAGTGGTTGCTAACATCCTAGGTTTCTGTGTTCAAAACTATCAGATATAGGCTTTCTCTATCTTTGATTCCCCGTTGGTCTCTCATTAATTTGCTTATGTAACTAATGGTTTCTTCCCAGTTAGGTGAAATATTAGCACATTGAAGATGGATATCTTTAGATTAGTAATAAATATCTCTTTCCAACAAAGCTAAAATTGTTTTTCCAAATTAATATGACATCTGGTAGTGTTAAAATAATTTCCATACATTTGTTTCTACCTAATGGATTGCTTTGGAGAAGTACACAAGGACATTAATAGCAGCCCAGCAGCCTGATGCTCAACCTGTAATCTTAATCAGTAAGCATTTTTTTTTTTTGGCACTGGAGATTGAACTCAGGGGCACTCAACCACTGAGCCACATCCTCAGCCCTATTTTGTGTTTTATGTAGAGACAGGGTCTCACTGAGTTGCTTAGACATTTGCTGTTGCTGAGGCTGCCTTTGAACTCGTGATCCTCCTGCCTCCACCTCCCACGCCGCAGGGATTACAGGCCTGCACCACCACACCTGGTCAAGGCATTTCTTTTTTAAATAGCACAACTTAAGCCCCTAACTCACACTCTAGGGGAAACTGTTGGGCAATGAGAAGAAAGGACCACTGTCCTTCTATGTTTATCTCTGGATCTTTGCACTTAGCTCAAATACCTCCTCTGGTGCCTACAAGCAGCCGTTACAGTTGAAAATGTGGCATATTTTGTGGCCTTTATCATCTCGCAGGCTAACACGGGCTGGGTGGATGGGTGGGTGGGTGGGTGGGTGGGGGCTCTTTTGTATATTTATTCTAAGTTCAGACCAGGATCTAAAGGCTGACCATAACAATGCACTTAAACATTGCTACTTACACAAGTCCTCATACACCTGAGGGTGCAGATTTGTCTCACAAAGAGGAAACTGCTGTAATATCATAAACTCTTCAACTTCCAAAATACAGCAATATAAAATCATTTTCTAAAAGAGAGGCAGCGCTTCCTTTTAGCAAAAGAGAAGCATTATTATAAATGTATGCTTTCCGACATCAAAACAGAAGGAATGATTACTCAGATTTACTGACACGGAGTTATTTGGGTAGTGAAAAAAAAATCTTCAAGAACAGTCTTCATTCTGGCTATAAAACTGTAAACCTTCCCTACAAAGCTGAAAACTGTCCACAGCGATCAACAGTAGCACTCCGGTCTGT
Source organism: Geosciurus inauris (assembly GCA_004024805.1). Lineage (NCBI taxonomy): Eukaryota > Metazoa > Chordata > Mammalia > Rodentia > Sciuridae > Geosciurus > Geosciurus inauris. Next base: position 72,558 of record PVHX01007824.1, on the reverse strand, counting down.
GCTCCCAGCCAGCCACACATAGTGCCACTGTCTCTACGCCTAGGTGACAAGTGGTTCAAAGAAGACCCCCCCCAGGACACACAATTATATATAGTGTAAGCGTGGGGTTGTAAACATGCCCCACAGAGGGATATGCATTCATACCAAAGATCAAAATTAGAGTGGCTATAATAATGCTTTAAAAAAATATGTATGGCAAAGGAATGGAGAAATTGGAAACCTTGTATGGTGTGAGTGGGAAGGTAAAATACCACCATCTTCTGGTTCCTCAAGGTGACAGACACAGAATGACCACATGAGCCAGCTAGTTGACTTCTAGGAGTACGCCCAGCAGATTGAAAACACGGTTCACAGAAGCACTATTCGTGCTAACCAACAGGTGCAAGGAACACAGATTTCTATCAGCTGATGAGTGGATTCAAAAAAGGTGGCATAATTTGTCGGTGTCTTCACTAAAACCATGGCTTTCATTACTGTAAAAAAAAAAAAAAAAACATTGTGGCACAGCCATATAATATCGTTCCACCTTGAAAAGGAAAGAAGCACCGATCCATCTATTCACAACAGGGATGAGACTTGAAGACACTTTGTTAAGCAGAAGTCAGTCACAAAAAGCCACATGCTGTATGATGCCATTTACAGGAAATAGCCAAGAACAGGCAAAGGTGTCGAGACAGAAAACAGAAGTGGTTGCCAGGGGCTCTGGGTGGGGAGATTAGGAAGTGACTGTTTAATGTGTCCTGTTGCCCTTTGGGGATGAAACTATTCTGGAGCTGGATACAGGTGGCAGTTGTACAGCACTGTGAACGTCTTAACTGCCACCAAATGGCATACTTAAAAGTGGCTCAGATGGCCAATTTTATATTATGTGAATTTTATCATAATAAAAAATAATTTGGCAATTAAGTAAATTTTAAGGATGTGATACAATTCTAAGACATTTTACAGTAAAAAATTTATAACATTGTACTTATTAATACAAGCATTTGTAAATTGCTTGCATTATCAAATATCAGCCTTAACTTAATTGTTTCATTTCTTAATAAATCTTCTAGCATAGCAGAATTTCAGAGAAACTTGAAAATAAAAGCTTTCCAGTAAATATTTTTTGTATTGAAGAGTAGCAAGGCTGCCGAGTCAAATAACATAAACTCCAAATATATTACTTTACTTGGTAATGAAAGATGATACAAATATTTATAGTTGAATACCTAGAAGGCTATAACTCTCAGAGGTCTGGAAAAAAATGTTCTATATTGAAAACCAATAAACTCTCAGCATCCTATAGAACTACTGGTCTAGATCATCACAGAGCATTAGTATAAATATAAAGATTCATTAAACAGATTCATGCAGCATGCTAGGACTGTGTCACACCTGTAGCAGGCACTGGAAATCTGCAAGTCATGAAGGCAAGTTTCTTGATCTGAAAGATCTTATGAGTAAAATAGAAACCATGCATGTTCTACAGAGTTCAAGTTTATGTATGCCAGTAACATCCCCCAGGGGCAGTAGGGGATGGATAGGCATCCAGGGTCAGATACACAGCTCATTGCTATTTTCTCCCTCAGTGATGTTTACAGCAAAGCACCAATAAATACAGATCATCACAGTGTCATCCAGACGACTGCTGAGAAACACACTAGGTATTTGTTGGGTTGGGACTTGTTTGTTTGTTTGTTTTTATATTCTGTGATGCTGGAGATGGCACCCATTGCCTTGGGTATGCAAGGCAAGCCCTCTACCATTGAGCCACATCTTCAGCCATTCTTCCCATCTCCTCAATAAATCAGAGGAGTGAATAAAAGCCTCATTTCAGGCTGTTTTATTAATAGAAATGTTGGAACCACAGAACCCTGTACCAGGCACTGAAGATGACTCAAAGTTAGGGGATGACAACCCTACCTTGGTGTAGTTTATCATGTGGCTAGGAAGGCAACATACCTATCAAAACTAATTAAGAGCAAGGATAGAGTGACTTAGGTCTAAACACATGTGAGTGGCTACAGTATCCATGTAGGAATGTTACACAGGAAGGACTGTCAACCACAACACTGCCACAGATTACTGCCCTTCTGGCACAGCACGGAAATGTCTGACATGTTCCCTGGAAGTCTAGAAACAGTCCTAACACATTCTAATTTCTTCTTACCACATGTAGGGGTTGAGGAAAGGCAATGTAGGTCTTATTAAACTACTGGGCATTTGGGTAATATCTTTTATACTTAATCTCACACATACAAAAAAAAAAACCCCAGCTAGTTCCCCTTCCTCCTCCTCCTCCACTCCCTCCTCCATTATCATTCTCACTTAACACTTGCCCAAGGTCCCACAGCATCTAAGTGCGACAGTTGCGGAGGTGTCATTGGACTCCGGCTTGATTTCAAAGACTGTTCCTTACACGATTTTGTTCATGTTGCCTTATTTCCTGGATCATACCCTAAGAGTTTCTGCCTTAATAGTAGCTCTTATCCAGAAATGCTTCCCAGAATTGCCACAGAAGCTTTTTCAAAATACACAAATCACATCCAGGAATGACAGGTGGGATCTCCGGGGTCAAGGCCTGGAAATGTGTATCTTAAAAATTCTCCCAGGTAATTGTATATACTCCCCTAGTTAAGAAGCTCTGCCTTAAAGCACATCCCAGGAGGAAAACATTGATTACATAATTTAAGAACATTTCCCAGAACTGAAGGACATAAATTTTCAGATTAAAAGGGCTTGCCAAATCCCTGGCCTAATTGATGAAAATAGATCCACAGCAAGCCACAGCATCATGAAATGGCAGGGCATTGACAAAGAAAAGATCCCATGAACTCTGAAGAGACCTGTTCTTAAAGTCATATGGAAGCAATGTAGAATCCGACACCTCAATGACAATATTAGAAGGAAGAAGATAAAGGAATCATGGCTTCCAAAGCAGAACAAAATTTTCTCCAGCCTAGAATTTTACACCCAACCAAACTATTAGTCCAATGTGAAGGTAAGATCAAAAGCATCTTCAGGCACGCACAGTCTCTCCAAAACAAAAAAAATTTCACACACAACCTTTTTCAGGAAGGAAGAATTTGTGTTCCACCACAATGAAAGAGCAACATGAGGAAAAAAGAAGACATGAGATACATTTGACAAAGGAGAGCAAAGGGAATCCACAGACAGATGATGGTCCAAACCAAAATGTTAGAAACCAAGTTGGGTACTGCCAATTCACAATAGCTAAACTGCAGAACCAACCTAGATGCCTTTCAATAGATGAATGGATAAAGAAACTGGTATATATACACAATGGAATATTACTCAGCAATAAAAGAGAATAAAATTATGGCATTTGCAGGTAAATGGATGGAGTTGGAGAATATCATGCTAAGCGAAGTAAGCCAATCCCAAAAAAACAAATGTCGAATGTTCTCTTTGATAAGTGGAGAGGGAACAGGGGAAGAATGGAGGAACTTGGTCAAAGGGGAGGGAGGAAGAGGGGGCATGGGACAGTAAAGATGGTGCAATAAGATGGACATTATAGCCCTAGCTTCATGTATGACTGTATATATGATGTGATTCTACATCACGTACAACCAGAGAAATGAAAAGTTGTGCTCCATCTGTGTACAATGAATCAAAATGCACTCTGCTATTATGTATACCTAAGTAGAAAAAGAAAGAAAGAAAAGAAACGAAACCAACTCAGAAAGCTCCAGAAGAGATTTCCCCAAGACATGGAGTCAACAGAATACTGGATGTTTCTGAAAGGATTGCAAGCAGACACTGAATATTTACAGAGTTTGAGACTGGCTTATATAAGCTGTAAGAAGGGAATTTTTTCCTGTAATGGACCAAATAGTATATATTTTAGTTTTTTCAGGCCATACAGTTTTTTTTACACTACTTAACTCTGCTGTTTTAGGACAAAAGCAAACAGACAATATGCAAACAAATGGGCAAGGCTGTGTTTCAGTAAGATTTATTTAAGCAATAGGTAGCAGGATAGAATTGGTCCATGAGCCACAGGTTGCTGACTGACCTCTGATTAAGGACAAAACTCAGAAAATGTATGAACATGGACATTATGAATTCCAAGAAGGATTAGGTGCTATGCAGTGAAGAAAATGTTATCATGACTCAGATAAATGGGAAGAACATTTCCATAATCATAATCACACCATCACTACATAGTGTTGCTATTAAAATAATAATATGTCCACATCAGGAGGTATAAGAGAATGAGAACTATGCAAATGTGTGTTGAGTGAAGGGCGGAACAGGGAGGGAGCGCTGAGTCCTTATTTTCCATAGTAGGAAACAACATCTAAAATGAAAATATCAAGAAGTAGCCACAGTGACTAAGTTCTTGGTCCCCACTCAGGCCAAGGTTTTTGAGTCAATGTACTTCACGGGAGAGGGGGAAAGAAATGATAGAACACCCATGTGACCCCCACTGGCACCCAAGTGGTTACTCACAGAAAGGAGACATGGACACCAAAAACGTTCTGAAAGTTTTCTGTCACCACCGCAGTATAACAAAAAGTCCTGGTCACCTGCTAAGAAGGACACAGACACTGACACTCGACCCACTAGAAAGAGAGCTGGATGTTGTCACGGCCAACTCGGGTGGCATGTTACTGAGAGAGGTGAGGTGTCCTGGGGAAACCAGTTGATAAGGGCTCATTACTATGGCCAGACTTTGAGCCAACCCATAATACTAATAACAGAAATTAGTAATAAAGCACTCGGTGTCTAGAAGAGAGTTCTCCCAACCACTTGAGCCAAAGGAACAGATCCTGAGCCAAACTCTTGCCTAAGCCACTCAAGTTGTAGCTTCTCTTCAGCTTTCAGGGATGTTAGAACACCTAGATGGCCTCTGGAAAAAGGGTTCAATTGTTCCAACAATTACTGTGGACATCTTCATCAAACCCCAAGTTTAGGAATCCTTCCAGATACCATTATAGGCAAAGACATAGTAGAGTGGTGTCTTGAAATATTCCTTTGAGGGTTTCTTTTTCCCCCCCGTCTGCACTTCCTTGGTAGGCCTCCATTCTGCTCAATCGGAGGTGCTCGCCATCTAATAAGCTCTGAACACAGTCAGGATGTTGGGAAGGGCTTCGAGCAGATGCTGGAAGGAACGTGGAACATGGGCCAAGTTTTCATAGAGTATTGGGATGGCTACAGCGAGAAAGGACGCAGGGCATGGCATTCATACCAGAAAAACAAATTAGGAAGAGGGGCAGATGGCCCCCTCCCTGGCTCCAGGGTTCATTGGGGATCACTTGGGCTGGAACTAAGAGGGAAGTGGTAGCTGGGGTGACCTCATGGGAACACTAAAGAATGGACACGGAGAAGCCACATGATAACTAATATCAGGAAGCTCAGGGGATACTCACTAACCACCCAATAGCATCTAACAAAAACCACGCCTCAGACAAGCTGGGGATCTGGAGGGATAGCCTATCACCCTTGCAGCATCTAAGAGATGCTTATTCGCTCATTCCCCAAAACATACTGAATCCCGTAGGAACCACCCCTAAAGGACAACCCAGGAAAGGTCTGAGTCCAGGACACCCAGAGGAGCGGAGGATGATGAAGAAGGAGGCTTCAGAAGCAGAGTTAAGTCTACCCAGCTGCAGACATGTGGGCCAGGCAGATGCTATCTGACTGTACAGTTACCCAGGTAGGCACCCTTGAGTACATTTGGTGTTAACGAGACAAACTTTTGTCTATATATTATAAAAGCTATGCCATGTGTGTGAAGATAAGCATTTTCCAAGTTTCCACTTCCCTGTGTAAAATATATCAAGGGTAAATCAGTTCCCCAAAGAAACAAGCTCTGAAATTGAAAGTGTTAGTCAGTCTCTGGTTTCAGTGAAGGGTTCATTAACAACAGAGTCCCCACTGGACCTCAATAAAGGCCCAGATGAGAAAGCTACTAATTCCAGACAGCAAGCTAAGCATCCAAAACAATAATGAAGCAGGAGCAATTCTTCCCTTCAGGCACTTGGTGTCTCTAAACATGTATGTGCTGCTGTCACTAGACAGAGCCTTATTTCAGAGACTGTGCCTTTGCATTTACAAGGAGAGGTTAGAAGCTGTACTCAGGCCCAGCATCCTGGTTCAATATTTACCTATACTTTATAGTCAGCACCACATTGCCAGTTTCAGGCCATTCCCACCTTGTAAAGTGGCACCCCTCAAGTTTAATAAACACATAAGAATCTGAGGTCAATAATCCTATACATATTTACCAAGAAATTTTCTCAGAGAGGGAAATGATGGAGCAGGTTTTTAAAAACTGATCTGTTGAACCAAGAATATGAGCAAGAGTTCAGGCCTTTGCTAACCAGAGGAAGGAAATGCTACTTAGTGGGACACCAGCCCACTCTGAAATGCATATGGTGACACGTGTCATTGTGGGAGCCATCAGGGAAGAAAGATGGCTCTGCAGATGCACCAGAGTTCAAAGGGCCACCAATAGACATGGAGTCCTATGCAATGTTGTGACTCAGGGGAAAAGCAGTGGGAATGTAAGCATGTGGGTCATAATTACCAGCCAAGGGCAGACAGGCTGACTGGGTTCTCAGGCAGCTCCTAATACATTTCTGGATACCTTTTACAACCTTACCAAACTAGCTGCTGCAAACACAACAGCTGTTTCACAACCTACATAGACTAGGTTATGAAGTCTTAACAAAATGAGGAGTTGGGGCCATGATAAACACCATGAGCACAATCAGAATGTTGGTGATGGTGTCAAGCAGGTGCTGGAAGAAACACGTGTTTAACAGAAGCTGAGGGGAGCTTGGAGAAGGGCAGAGAATGTTTTCATCAAGGCAGGTAAATCCAGGAAGGGAACCCAGGCTGATGGATGAGAAGAACCTTGGAGAGCGTCTAATTCAAGCCTCTCATCTCCTACACAAGAAAAAAGGGAGACCCAGAAAAGCCTTTACTGCCCAATGGCACAGGAGGTCTTACTGTTTCCTGTTAGTACTCTTTCTACCATATTCTTTTAGTTTCCTTGACTTATTCTTTTCAAGAACAGGGACTTTAGAGTTCTACGGGGTCCTTGCCTTCCATTGTATTCAATGAAGGATTTCCTGGGTATAAACCCAGGCCCCTCAGGGCTTCCCCCCCACAAGGCAACCCTTTCCTTCCTTTCAGTTACCACTCACCGCACAAAGGAAGCTATACTACCGGGACACATGACTCTTTGTGACCTTATGGAGTAAGTAAATGGGCAGCCATGTCTATCCTCAAGTTGCTCGCTAGCTCCAAAGAGGAAGGAAGAATCATACAAACCTAACACTTTGGAGAGGCTAAAATTCACTCCTAGAAGAAAATGAAAGGCTAACCGGTTAACAAACAAGCCTGCCAAGTCAGGCCTGCAGATGAGAAGAAAGTCTGTACTATACAGTTGGTAAATATTTGCACTGGGTCCTTGGAGGGTGATAGAACAAATATCAGGTAACAAATTCATTCGAGACTATCATACGGGTAACTCCAACTCACTTTTGGTGATATAAATGACCTTTATTCTTCTAACAAATATTTATTGAGCATCTACTCTATGCCAAGCAGAGCTTTAGTCGTGAAGATACGAAGTTGGAAAAACCAAAGTCTCTGCCCTTGCTCACTTAGCACAAAGCTACAGTCTTTCTGACTACTCCTTCCCAAGCCCCTCTATTATCCAGCAACCTACATCCTTTCAGATGGCTCCTATCCCTCTCCCCCTTTACATCTGTTTCCAGAGTTAGTACATTTGCCAAGGCCTTCATCATCTCTTGCCTAAAACAATTTTCTGGTGATATTACAGTCTGCTTTCAATCTAAAATGCACACCATGCTCCATTATTCCATTTAGTTCAGTCCTCAAAACTCCAAATGGTTCCCACATAGCCTACAGCCACCTCCCCAGACTGGCATGTCCCAACCTTCAAGTTCCAGCTCCACCTCTTCTGTCCAAACAGGAAGCAGCAGGAAGCAGCAGTAACACCAGTTAGAAGCAGTTTTAAAGTGTATTAATGTTCTGACCACATATCCTGTATGTTCACACACAAAAAGAAAAGATTTACGAAATAAGCAATTATTCCATTTATGTGTGTTAAATTCCTATAAAAGTTATTTTAAATCAACATAACATAAGTAGATTTTCACTGTCCCACAGAAGCAATGTCATAAAGTGTTTCACTCTTGATTAAGAGGCTAACACCCAACATTTTTATCACAGGTCAAGAAAATGGGAAAAGTGCTATAAGTCAAAATGTTTGTGTACAGGAAGTTATTTTCCGTAGAAATGGCTATATTTCTAGCCAACTATCTACTCAGCAATGCTTTGTGGAAATCACAATCCCCTTATATCATTAGCCATAAGTCACCTACCTGTGCACTGTAAAATAGAGGGCTTTCTGAAGTGTTCGTAGGCAATCAAGGTGATACAGGAATAGAATGTGCTTAATATGATATGGTATCAACACCTGCACTATTTTCTTTGCTTATTTGATAACTTCCGCTTGATTTCCCCTCCCGGAAATCAGAAGGTGAGTTACACCTTCACCAAGGACACAGAATTGGGGAGAATTAACTTGAGGCGATACCGACAGCATTTTTTAGAAAGGTTAGGGTAAGGGTTAGAGATGGCTTGTTTGTCATCGTGCAGGGCCAGGAGAGGGCTCACCCTCGGCCCCATGTCCCAGGGCAGTTGTGCCAGCTGTTTAGAGCTGAATATGCCTTATCACCTGTTAAACGTTTTTAACATCGACTGTGTACACACACTTGCATACGCATGCACGTGTATATGCACACATATATTGGTATTATGCATTTATGGAGGAGGAGAAGAGACATGTAAGGAAACAGAAAGAATCAGAGAAGAACCTGCACCAGAGCCAGGAGAGGAGGTGATGGCTCTCATTGCACACACAAACGCACAGTTTACGTACACAGTAGCAGTGCTTCCACACGGAGGAGCTGCCTTCAGCCCAGCTCCAGAAATAGCTCTTTCTCCTTTTGGTCTAAACAGAGAATGTAGAAAAGGAAGGGAGAATTTGAAGAAATCTGTTCTCTCCATCTCCCGAGAATGTGTGTTTCCCAGGAGAGAGGTGTGGAGAAAATGGCTCATTACTGTATATTTCTGCAACATAGCAAAGCAGTCAGGTGTTCAGACCCTCCTGATAAAGTCAGGAAGCAAAAAGCTCTCACAGCACCATCAACTTGGAGAGTCAGATGGAGTCCTAGACCATAAGAAACTGGAAGGAGAAAACCTCTCTTACTCATCTTTGCATGTCCTAGCATGTGATAAGCAGTCAATATTAGTAAACATTCTATTAAAATCTTGAGTACTTTAATTAGGTATAACTTAGAGTTAATATCTGTTGTCTCCATCCCTATATTTATCATGACTTTGCTTAAAAGAACCACATTCTCACAAGGGGAATGTGAAGTCTTGGGAAGATTGCAGCCTTCTTGCAACCATGAGGCGACACCAACTCTGAGAATGGAAGAAAGGAGAGTCAGGCGATATCTGTCCTGGAGGTACCTCTAGAGTATCTATGTCAAGCAACAAGGGAGCCAGCCTCCTCACTGGACTTGACAGTTCACAAAAGTCAACAATTTTCCTTTTTTATTAACTTCAATGCAGTTGAGGTTCCTTCACTTTAAAAGAAACTTAACAGATACATTGCTTATAACATACAGATGCCAATTTGTTTCTGTTTTCCTCCAAGAATGTAGAGAACAGACTCAGTCAGATGTAAAGCTTGCCAATAAAGAATTCTGGAAGAGAGGCATCTTACTGGTTTTGCCCACTCTGGATGCCTGAATCTTGAGTTTAATTAAGTTGAATCTTTACAGTTCAGATATTTGCTTATGAAAACACCTTCCATGAATGTTAATTTCAGAACTTTATAAAGACATGCTTGTTGAGAATGATAGTCTAACGTGTGGAAGGAGCACTATGAACATTCTACCATATGGTACAGTTAATGGAAATAGTTACTTACGAACTACAGATGGATCCCTAATGCCAAATTCTAAATTCCAAATTCAACAAGGAATTGTTTGGTTGCTTGTTTATTAAATAACAGATTCTGTTGTTATCCATATATCTCCTTTCCTTGCATTTCCCCGGGCCCTTTTCTGCCTCTTTCATACTAGGTGGGGAATAAGAACATTGCTTTGAGGTACCAGGACCCCTGATCATGCCCCTTATAGATGTTCAGAGTCTTTACCTGCAGAGCCTCCGATTCACTTTGGAATGTGAAGCCCTTATTAATAACACTTCCAAAGAGGTTTCACCAGGCTTTCCCAGTCCTTTAGGCAATTTTTAGCTCTATGGTTCTTCCCAATTTAAAAACAAAATGAATTTCACAAACAGAATTGAAATGTCAAATTTCACTACCATCTGGATTTAAAGACTGCAAGAAAAACTAGGTTTGGGTTGTTTTATTTTTGTAGCCAAAGTGAATGTATTACAGTACATTGGTTTTCAGACCATTTACCTTTCTGTCTCTATGCATTTCACTCCAGGGGAATAAGGTATTCAAGTGAAAAAGAGGAAACCATCCAGAAGATTCTAAGAGGACCTATAACATCCAGCAGCTCCATTTGATGTGATGGAAGAAAAACCTTCCCATTCCTCCTCCTTGTCATGAGGAGAAGCCTGATCTGCTCACTGTACCGGACTTAGAACCATGACGTTGGGCTAACAGTGTGGCTCTGCTCCTTTGGCAGCTTACAATCTGAGACACAGGCAGACATAAAGGATCTTTAGGCCACTTAGCAGAGGCTTGGGGGTCCACCCATTTGAAGCAAAACGCAGCTCCAGAGCCTCCAGGGTAAGAGACAGAATGGCAGCAGCTGAGCTGTATTAGGAGGGGCAGATGTGAAGAGACAGTGCTTCTGGTAGTCTAAGGGACTCAGCATGTGCAGCAAAAACGTCACCTCGGGCAAGAGCCCAGGGCTGGGACATGTGCACATGGTCACTGAGTAATTCCTTGTAGTGGAAGAGCTCCTACCAAATGCATGGCTTGGGAAGGTGCATCCACCAAATTTTAGAAGTGTGGATGTAAGGCCCTGGGAAGTTACGATGTGATGTCTAAGAGGCCTTGTAAGAAGCAGAGCTGGGACCTGTGCCACTAAATTCTGCATTGTGATGGCGCACGCCTGTGACCCCAGTGGTTTGGGAGGCTGAGGCAGGAGGATCTCCAATTCAAAGCCAGCCTGAGCAATTTAGCAAGACCCTGTCTCAGAATAAAAAATAAAAAGGGCTGGGAAGGTGGCTCAGTTGTTCATCACCCCTGGGTTCAGTCCTGGTGCCAGAGTGATGCGTTGCCTTCTGGCCAGTGTCCCAGGCGGAGCCCCCAGCTGCGCATGGCTTGCCTTCTCCCCTGCTGCAGGCACTCCTCATGCTCATTCCTTCAGCCCCCACAATGATCCTACTGTGTCCCACACACTGTCCTAGATGCTGGGTATCCAGAGGCAATGTCCCTTCCCTCACTGAGCTTGTTTAGCAGGGAATCTAGGTTTTCTTTTAAAGTTTTCATTTTCTTATTGTGGTAATAATATACAAAACAAGAAAAGTACCATTTTTGCCACTTTCAGGTGCACAGGTGAGTGACTTCAGTATAGCATATGATGGAGCAACCATCACCACCATCTGTCTCCCGAGATGCCTTCTTCTTCCCAAACTGCAATTCTGCATCCACTAAGCAATAACTCCCTTTTACTCTCCCCACAACCCCTGCAAAGTGCCATTTTTTTCTGTGTTTATAACTATCCCAGGTACCTCATCAAGGTGAACCCATTGTCTTTGCTGTTTTGTGTCTGGCTTCTCTCACTCAGCACAATGTCCTCAAGGTTCATTTTATAATATGTATGTCAAAATCGCAATACTTTTTAAGGCTGGCCAATTCTGTTATACACACACACACACACACACACACACACACACTTTGTGCATCCATTCATCTATTGACAGACATTTGGGTTGTTTCCACCTTCTGGCTATTGTGTGTGGTGCTTCTATGAACACAAGCAGATCGTGATGTTTGGGTTCAGCTTTAGGTTCTTTTGGACATATCCAGAAGTGGAATTGCTGGATCACATGGTGCACCTACTTCTAGAGGAACCACTGTAGTGTTTTTACAGTTGCTGCATCATAGAGACCCGGGGTTTGATTCATCTGGATCCTCACCAACATGAGTTATTTTCTCTCTGACTGATTGACCGATTTTTAGATAACAGCCCGCCACCTAATGAGTGTGAGATCTTCTCTCACGTTCGTGGTTTTGATTCACATTCCTGTAATAATTGGTGCTGCTGCGCATCTTTTCATGTGTTTATTGGCCATTTGTTTACCTCCTTTGAAGAAATACCTACTCAAGTCCTTGGCCCATTTTTTAATTGTTTTTGTTGTGGTGGTGGTGGGAGAGTTGTAGGAATTGTTTCTAATTCAGGATGTTAATCTCTTATCAAATGTATGATCAGCAAACATTTTCTGCCATGCCATAGGTGGCTTTCTAACTCTGTTGATGTCCTTTGGTGAGAATGCAGATTTATTTTTTATTGGTTCCTTTTAGTTATACATAACATTGGGATTCACTTTGACATCATTATAAAAGCATGGAATATAATTTGTTATAATTCAGTCCCTAGTACTTCCCCTTCCCTCCCCCGTTCCATTCCCTTTACTCTACTGATCTTTCCACTATTTACTTATAGTTGGTTTTTTGTTGTTGTTGTTGTTGTTGTTTTAGTGTCTTGCTCATGTCCCTGATGGTGAGATGCACCATGGTGTACTCATGTATGCGCACAGGACAGTTACGTCAGGTTCATTCCCCTGTCTGCCTGTCCTGTCCCTCCTCCTTGCCCTCCATTCCCCATTGTTACTCACTGACTTTTCCTCTGTTCTTTTATCCTCCCCCCACCCCTTATTTTGGATTAGCTTCCACATATCAGAGAACATTCTCGACCTTTGACGTTTTGGGACTGGTTTGTTTCACTTAGCATGACAGTCCCCAGTTCCATCCATTTAATGGCATGTGCCACAAAGACGTGAATGTGGATTGAATCACAAGTCCCAGGCACGCTGTGACAGTGGAGGTAGGATGAGTGAGAATCGACGCCCTGTGCAGGTGTGAAGCCCCCTCCCCGTTCTCTCACTGCCTGGACAGTGGACGCAGAGTGAGCACCTGGCCTAGGATCTCCCACAGCAAGGAGACTCGTGAAGGACATCTAAGCTCAAAGACAAGGATAAAGAAGAGCTTTCTAAGGGCTGAGCAGTGGGGAAAGGGAGAAGAAGGGCAGCATGGAAGGGCTCTCCAGAAGAAGGAGCCTGCTGCCTGGAAGCCCTGGTCTATGAGAAGGCGACATGCTTAAGGAGCAAGACCAAGACCCCCAAGAGTGGAGCCGGAAAATCGCAAACCCTGAGCCTGACAGAGTGGGTCCAGGTTCCATGGTCGACGCTGCACAGGGACTCGGGTTAACTGAAGGCAATGCAGATGGTTTTAGGCAGAAAAGTGATAAAAGCAGGTTTAGACCTGTGAAAGGTCACCTGACTCCAGAGAAGAGGAGAAACAGAGGGAGAAGCCAGCTAGGGCGAAAGTCAGACCATGAAGAAGAGCAAGACTCCGCACTAATAAGAACTGGCAAAAAAATCAACTCAAACCCACAGGAAGTGACTTTGACACAGAAAAGTCTAGGGAGCAGCCGTGGGGCCAGTGGATCTGGGGATCCTCTGGACATTAGCAGGTCCCTCTCTCCACACCACCTGTCCTGGAAACATCATCTGCAGCTGCTCCAAAGCATTGCTATAGTTTTCCACATGGTGAGTCCTGCCTTTGAAATAATTTTTAATTGCATTTTTATAGTAATTTCATAAAGTACACAGGCATAATTCATGCACATTTATATAGTAATAGAATATAATGTATAATGTATGTATCTATGCAAGACTTGGATACAGAGGGGTGCAACAAGCAATGACGGCTCTGTCCTGGGAGACGAGTGTCTGGCAGGAACAGCGGTCACACTGTCTTTTCCTCCTGGGGCAACAGTGGCATAGATTCTGGCTTCGGGTTCAGGCTGGGGGATGTCAAGTGGCAGTGGGTAGCAGGAATGGTGTCCTTGCTAGAATAATCTTTCACCAAGGTTAGCCGTTGTTCTCAGCTGCAGTGACCGTGCAATGCACTCTCAAGCCTGTCTTCCAGCAATTGTGGAAATCCCTTGAGCGACCTCATATCTTTTCATAAGTCCACTTTCCCTTAATCTATCTGGACTGTTGTGAACGGGGCCTGCTGTGCATGGCCAAGGGCTGACTGTTCCCTCACTCCCTTCGGGACTGCTTTCAGGTGTCGGCCACGTTCTTCTCTCCTGCGGAGATTCTTTACGTGGCAGAGAAAAGGGCCACCAGCAGTTGTTAATGGTACTTTCTTGTTGAATTACCCCAAAGAAGTCCTCTTCCACTTCACCAAAAGGCCTAGGAAATAATACCCTCAACACAGCACCCGCTATGAACGGACACATTCACACATTGCACTGTCTAGGGACCCTGGCAGCTTCCCTGGAAAGGGGGATTTCCCCTTATTTTTCAAAAAAGAAAATGAAGCAATAAATTTCCCAAGGTCCTATATCTAGGAAGTAACAGAGTCAGAATTTAAACCCAAGTAACAGGACTCCAGAGCATATGCTCCTGGTGCTGGGACATGCCATCACCAAATACCAAGAGCAGGAGCCCGCAGATGCAGTATAAGGGCAAAAGCAGACACAGACCATCAGAGAACACCTGGGGAAAACACGGCGGCTTAGAGCAGGAGGGTCTCAAGAAGCATGAAGATACTCCCTACTCGATCCGAAACCCGCAGATCCTGCAAAATACGTCACATGTTCATTTTGAAATGAAATAGTTCTCAATTGTAATTTAATTGTATATTAGCCTTGTAATATCATCCATTCATTGAATTACATATTCTCAGTGACTTCATATTCATTGACTAGAGTGTTTCATCTGTGACGCAAACAACATCATTAAACAGGGGGCAGAAGGTAAGAGGTCAACCGCGTCAGATGCTAATGAGAGGCTGAGTGAGACCAGGACAGAACATTGACTGTTACACTAGACACTACTGATAAGACCTCTTTCAGCAGAGTGGTGGGTACAAACAGTGCCCTTGGAATGGATTTGTGAAATTAAAAAAAGAAATGGTGAGGAAAAAAGAGACAGGAAATATAAACAATAGATTGCAGATTATGTGAATTGAGGAAGAGAAAATAGAATACATGAAAGGCATGTAGGGTCAAGGGTCTATTTTTAAAGATTAATAATAATACATGTTTGTATATTGTTACGAATAATTCTATAAAGAATGAAATTAGACAGAGTGGTAACACTAGTGTCGGGCCCTTAAGGAAGTGTGGATCTGATCAGAGACACCAGAGGACAGGCTGCCTGTTAGGACCAGAGGCACTGCCCATCAGGAAAGGGAAAGTGCCTGACATGGTAGGCACAGAGGCAGGGATGGGTGGTAGCTTCCGCCTGGGCAGATGAAGTAGTCCTTAGCTAATTCCATTACATTGGTTAAGGCTGTTGGCTGAGAGTAAAGGTTTTGCGAAGATAGATTTTTCTAGAGTATAGGCAAGTGATCATACCAGGGAAGTATACCAGCATCATCTGGCAGCGTGGGGCCATTTGTGATTTAGGGTAGAAAGCTCCTGGCAAGTCCAGGCTTGGTTGTATGGATTTTCTGTAGTAACATCAGTTTGTCACAGAATAGAATAATGGGGTTTCACTCAGGGTGGGTTTTTTCAGATGAGTTCAATGGACAGAGGGAACATTAAGGAATTTCAGGTTTTCTGCAAGGATGTGACCAAATTGCCAGGTCATGGGCACCACCTGGACAAGAAGATGAGTAACAGCACAACACGCTACCAGTAGAGTCAACCAATCAAGTGTCCCTACGGAGTCCATGAACAGTTCCAAGGGCCCAGTAGGAGTGAGACCAAAGCTCAAAATGTGGGAATCATAGCAGGACAGTGCTGTCTGGCTCAGGGACTTTGAGGGAGGCGAGGGTGTCGGCAATGGTGACTAATGGTATGGCCATGGGAAGGGCAGCAGCTGGCTTCAGTGGAGTGGAGATTATTGGAACAGAGAAGTTCAAGAAACCGCAGTCCCAGGGTGTGGAGAACATCATCTACAAGGACCAAAAACCCACAAGAATGGAGTAGGAATAAAGGAGGAAATGAACATCAGAAACATTAGAGAAGGCTGGGAGATGGCAAAGAAATTCTGGAAGATGAGAACTACCAGGGAAGACATGAGAAGGCAAATTCTGAAGACATGAGCACAAGGAACTTGTGCTTTCCAAAGTAGAAAGAAGAACAGACAGTTTTGAAAAATCAACAGGAAACAAAAAGACACCCATTCCATCTACAGAGGCAAATGAGGGTTTAAAGGAAAAGACGTCTTCCACTGAGAGGAAACAGCTTCTGGGAGGGGACACTCCTCAGAGGACAGCCACAGAGCCTGGGACACAGAGCCTCGGCGAGGGTACACCGGGAGCTGCAGAGCTCAGCGGAGGAGCAGCAAAGGAGCCATCGCCAGGTGGTGAGAGGCAGAAAGCAGGGTAGAAAGAAGCACTCGTGACAGGGCCTGGGAGGTTTGGACTTCAGTGCTGATGGAAGTTCCAAGAGGTGGTCTATGTTGAGGGACGTTCTGGAGGACAGAGTGAGGTGAGGAGCTAGGTCCTCCAGAATGCTCATGGGGAGGCATGGGGTCGGTTTAGCCCCACATGTCCCCAGGCATGTCTGGGCCTGAGAACGGAGGAGGGCTCTTGGGGAACAGCCTCCTGAGGCTGCACAAGGGGCAGTGCTGGCCGCGAGAAGCTGCCTTACCTGGAGCTCTGGTTGTTGAGAAGACCTCCATGGTCTCACCCTTCCCCGTGGTGTTGCCACAGCCCGATCACCACTGGGGCCCCCAGCAGCTCACCCAGGAGGGAGGCGTAGGCAGGAGTACCAGAGACTGTCTCAGGGCAGAGAGTCCTGTGGCAACTGGAAAATGAGACCATGTGAGAGGCTGGGCCCTTCTCTTCTGGAGAAGGAAAGGGGTTAAAGTTATTTCTTCGTCATCATCTGGAATTCTTGCCTGCTCTGGAACCTGCAAGTTTCCTTTGGTCCATTTGTCCCTATATCCTGAGAAACATGTCTCTTGGAAGCACAGGGAAAGGACTCGTTCCTCCTTGACCGTTGTTTCAAGCTAAGCATGACTGAGCTGCCCTCAAGAACATTTCAAACAGACTCTGGTGATATCTGAGACTTCTGACAACCACTGCCCCCAAGCCACTCCCTGTTCCCATTCTCTCAAAACAAAGAAGAAAAAGATATAGGACACACAGAGATAGATTGATTGGCAGGTAGGTGGGTGGGTAGGATGATAGCTAGATGTTAGATAGATAGATAGATAGATAGATAGATAGATAGATAGATAGATAGATAGATAGACAGACAGTTAAATAGATCAGACCATCACACAGAGTGATAGAGGAATAGACAGATGAAAGAGAGAAGGGAAAGAGAAGGAAGGGAGAAAAGTGAGGAGGGGTAGGTAAGGTTTGGGCAACCCTCTCATGGCTGATAGGATGTCTAGATAGTCTTTGGAATAATTCAGTGCTAAAATCATCTGAAAAGGCTAAACTTATTTAAAAGCTGGTCAGCTAAGTTAAAACTAATTTTCTATTCCCCAACTTCTATATCCAAAAAAATTAGGGCAATTCCCAGACAAATGTAGATTTGAGGTAGGAAAGGCCTGAAAGGAAGCTTTAAAAGGCCGCTCTGGAGCTGTCTTCCCATCCTCCGAGTCTGAAACTGAACCTGGCCAAGGTGAAGAGCCCAGTCACTCACTCCCACAGCACAGGGCGAGGCTGGTCTCTGGTGCACAGTGTCCGTCTCTGCTCCATGGACACCAGCTGTCCTCTTACAACCATGGAAGTGTTCCACAGTTCACAAAGTAAGTTATTTGGGAACTTCTTCCTCCAACTCTAAGTGGTTTTCTTGCTAAAACATGCGTGTGCACGCGCACACACACACACACAACTATTCTGCACATTTTAAAGCTAGCATGGCAGATATCCAAGCAAAATGGGAATTTATTTTAATTCAACAGCATTTCCAAGAACCTTCAACCACCAGAAAAGTGAGAGCTATTCATCCAGGACACAGATTTATTTATTCAACTACCATGACTTTTAAAACAATATTCATGTCCAATGTTTGTTCCATTTAAAAAAAGAAAAGAAACTCCCCTGACCTTTGCAGGCTCATTGTTTCTTTATTAGTCAATCCAAACTAAGCGTCTGAGGCCCTGTTGTACAATAGCAGCACTTTCTATGCCAGGACATTTCCATGCTGTGACGTGCTGGAGCTAAATTTACTTATGGAAGTCAGGTCTGGAACTCTTGAGCACACAGGACCTGAAACCCAGCCAGCGTGCGATGAGCAGCCGCCCTGCACTCCTCCCAAGCCTGTGCCTGCGGTGCCTCCTCCTGAACCCCTTCCTTCCACCCGCACCCTCATCCAAAGGAAGGCCAGCTCTTGGTCCTCTTACCTGACTTCACCTTCTCCTTCAGATCTCTCATCAGATGTGAATCAATTCTTCCTTCGCTCACCTGCATGCCCAAAGCTTGGTTAATTACCTCTCCTCTTTCAGATGAAGGCCCCTGATTTCCTGCCCTCCCTCTTGGTGCTTGTCCACAGGCCTGAAGGCTCCGTCCCCAGTGCTTCAGAACACTCTATCTCCCTGAACCCCGAGTCCTGCACCAACAGGTCTTCTCAGCATCCCTCCCTTCCCCTCGTCTTTGGAAAGATCCACGTGTACTGATGTCCCCGTTAGGACACCGGCCTTCCTCCTCCGTCTTCACTCCTTCTCAGCCTCCATGCAAACTTCAGCTTTCTGTATCAGCCATACTGTCCATTTCTAAGATCCCAAACTGAAGTTCAGTTCACGCTGTAAGCCCACGTCCTGCCATCTCTCCAACTTTCTCATTCTTTTCACACACCACACACACGCGACTTTTGAGCTTTGCAACAGCCTATATCCCATAATCGGTTTTGGTTCAGTGTAACTAGCCTCTATCCAGCCTGGGACAATGGTCAGACAATCCACTAGCTCCCCAGGATCCTTCACACATTGGCCACCGTCTTCCGTTCCCCTTGCTAACAATATCTCTGCTCATTGTGTCCACTTCTTTACCCACTTATCCCTAATTTTATGAAGTCTGGTTCCTATACACACCACTATGCTGATGCTACTTCTTTCCATCTGACTAAATCACCACCAAATTGAGGTAATTGTTATCATTTTTCCTGTACTGTTATCATTTTTAATCATTTCTCATGTCCTTGACCTTTTTGTAACATTTGACACTAGATAAAAGTTTTGGGGCTGAGATTGTGGTTCAGTGGTAGAGTGCTTGCCTCCCATGTGTGAGGCATGGGTTTGATCCTCAGCATCACATATAAATAAATGAGTAAATAAAGGTCTACCAACAACTAAAAATTAAAAAGAAAAGTTACTTCCTTCCAGTTCTAGCTTCCTTTCCTTGTGTTAGTCAGCATCTGGTTACTATAACAAAATACCTGAGACAGTCAACTTGAAACATGAAAGGTTTATTTTGGTTAAGTTTTGTAGGATTCAGTGCATGATGGTAAGTTGACCCAGTTGCTTTTGGACCTGTGTCAAGGTATATGATGATGGGAACATGTGACAGAGGAGTCCTGTTCACCTCATGATCAGGACACAAAAAGAAGGAAGAGGAAGGGACTCAAAGAGAGGTACTTTGGATTAGGTAGGGGGGAGTGAAGGGAGGGGAGGGGGTACAGGGTTAGGAAGGACAGTAGGATGAATCAGACATTGCCATATGTACTGCATGACTGGCCTGATTCTACAGAATGTACAACCAGAAGAATGAGAAGTTACACTCCATTTACATGTGATGTGTCAAAATGCATTCTCCTGTCGTGTACAACTAATTAGGGTAAATAAAAAAATAACAGAGCACCTGCAAAGAGTGATCCTATACATCACCAGTGACCAGGGCTCCGCGGTAACGTTCCCGTGGCTCCCTGGTGTCCTCCAGCTGCGTGCTCCAGGCATTTACACTGCATGCCCAACCCACTCTCCGCAGGCATCTGGGTTTTATCCCTGTGCTGGGCAATGAGGCAACTGCTGTCCTTCAAGAAAGCCCATGCTTCCCACCACACAGGGCCCATAGAAGAAGCCACAGGGAGAGGCAAGTGGGACTGAATTGTGGGGTCACGGGGGCCCTAATGAGTCACTTGATCCCTGGATCCAGCTTGGCTAGGAGCCCTCATGACCTTAGATTCCCCCATTATGAGTGTATTAATGAGTCATTACACTTTATTTTTAACCCAAATAACTCTTTATTTGGATTTTTAACCCTTACAATCAAGACATATGACCATGGTGGCCAATTCAGGCTTGTTTGATGGTGGACAGACCCTTTCCCCCATAAACCCCTCAGCTCCAAACTGGGATCATGGATCACAATACCCATTGGCAGAGTCTGGTTCAAAGTCATGAGCTGTCATCAAAGCCTGTACTTTCTACCTCGCCACGTCTCTCACTTGTTTCCAGAATTCATTACCACGTTGTCAAAATATGGACTAGACCTTGGATTCTAAAACCATTCTCCTATAACACGAACCAGCGCTCCTGAAGCTGAACCTGGGGCAGGGGCAGAAAGCCCACAAGATGAGCCTGAAGTGTCTCGTAGCATTGGAAGGCAAATTCAAAAAAAAACCAAGGGCAGGAGGACATCACAGAGACCAGGGGAAGCAGACAGAGCTCTCAATGGTCAAAACTGGAACATTCCGAGTAATAAAATAAGTGGCCTATTAGATTATAACCCAGAGTATAAAATAAATACCTGTGAGCCTAAACTGATGTAAACAAATAGTTGACTAAATAAATGAGAAGAGACAAATCTCTCAGAGAGAAAAATTCCCAATAATTCATGTTGATAAAGTAAGACATGATGAGAGGAGAAAGACTCCCCACCTCTGGGGTCTATCTCCCACAACTCATGGCCTCCACTAAAGAAACCCAAACTGAGGGACATTCCGAAAAAAAAAAAAAGCCAATCAGTGCTTCTCAAACCTGTCATGATCATTGAAGACAAGGAACACTGAGGGGCTGTCACAGACCAAAGAGACCACGAGGCCTGACGTCTTGGTTTGCTTGAGCTGCTAGAGAGACTATTGGGTAATTTGTGCTGAAAAGAAATTCACTGGTTCATAATTCTGGGGGCTGGGAAGTCTAGTACCAAGGTGCCAACGTATGGAGAGCCCCTTTCTGCTGTCGTACCTGGCAGAAGGCTTCAGAGGGCAGAAGAGAGCATGAGGGACCCACCCCGAGGTAACAGTATTACTCCATTCAAGAGAGCCAGGTCCACCTCCCAATGCCGTCACAATGGCAGCTAACTGCCAGCAGGAGTTTGGGAAAGGACAGACCACCGTGACAAAATGTAATGTGATGTTCTACATCTGATGTTCTAGAACAACAACAACAAAAAAGGACACTGGAGAGGAAGTGAAACTTGAGTGAAGCATTAACTTTATTTACTAATAATGGGCCACACTGGACATTAACTTGCATCAATGACATGGTGGCATAGGACAGGATAACAGGCAAAGGGGGTAAAGTACAAGGGCAGCCTCTGAACTAGCTTCACAACTTTTCTGGGAAATCTAAAATTATTCTAAAATAAAAATCTGTTCAAAAAATAATAACAAAGCCATTTGTATTCTAAAGGAAAGCTCCACTGTGAAGAATGATGTGATTTCCTAGATTTCAGAAACTTATAAAAATTATACTTCAAAACAGATTTTATGTCTTCCCATTTCCTTTATGGGTAGCGAGCCCTCCAGGGTCATGTGTCTTTTTCAGTACACTTACCAATTAGCTGTACCATAAGATTTCATTGACCTACTTAGAATTTGGATTCCTCCAATTGTTCATTAAAGTTACAAACTAAATTAATGCTTGTTCTTACGTGTCTTGGCAGAACAAATTAATACTATCTGCACAAATTAATAACCTTGGCTCTTGACTCTCGTGATTCTGGCAGGTTACACTTTGAGTTTCTGAAGGCTGCGCACAGAGGGATCTTGGGTAAGACCGTGCTCTCCTATTAGTGCACAGGGAGAGTTACCCTTAATGAGTGTTGGAAGAGGGCCCCAGAAGAAGCACAGACCTCACCACACCTTCCTGTCAAAGTAGTGAGAAGCTGGCCCAGTGCCCTTGCAAGACACTTGGGTGGAACATGAGGTATGGATCCTCACGACACAAACACCTGAGCTAAGAACATGCAAATGACTTTAGGGTTTCCACTGCTGCTTCAGGGGCAAAGCAGCAAGGTGTCGTGAGACAGGAGGTGCAGCCATGCTGAGCAGATGGAGCTCAGGAGTTCTGGAAACACAGCTGCTGTGCAGCTCGCACATCCGAGGGGTAGGGACTGGGATAATAGACATTTCGAGCAAACTCGTCATGCCTGCCCCCACCCCGTGGATTGCCTTTCTGGCACTTGGAGGGGACCAGAAGTGATCAGGATCCAGCCCGTGCCCTCGGGGCACTTTCTGTCAGGAGCCCTGGAAACAGGAATGGCTACAAGCAGGACGTGGGTGTTAACGTGTGCCCCACAAATGGCACAAAGTGCTCCTGAAAGTCTCAAAGGAAGACACTAGATCTGGTCAAGGATAGGGAAGCAGACAGCATTTCAACCTAGGCTTCAATTATGGTGCCAACCAGACGGGGTTAGATGGGTGAGCTATAGGCATGGGGGCCACTCAGGTTTTCCAGACAACCTAGGGTGTATATAAGTCTTGAGGAATGTGGCTTTAAAAGCGAACCAAGGCAGAAGTTGCATCTAGGGGAGAGTGGGAGGAGGAGCAGGACATTCATGGGCTCTTGACGCGTCTCCCCTCGGATTGCTCAGATGATGGTAACTGCACTGTCTGGAGAAACCAGACAATACTTTAGTTGATGGGCATGAACCATACTCAGTTGATGGGCATGAACACAACCATGAGGAGCAGGCGGACCCCATGTGGCTCCAAATGCAGGACCCTGGGAAGGACACCACATTCCTACTGAGTTTACTAGCCAGACGTGCAGTATCTTCGACCAGTCCTAAGAAAATATCACACAGAACCAAACTGAGAAATATAAAGTAACCAACCCAGCTTGCATCCTTCAAATATGTCAATGTCACAAAGACAAAAGTGAGGAGTTCTTCCAGATAAAGGAAATTAAAAAGAGGCAATATGCCCAAATGAAAAGTGCCATCTTGTCCTCGGTCCTGAACTGGAAGGAAAAAATGTAGCAAGAACAATATTAGGGGGCTGGGGTTATGGCGCAGTGGTAGCGTGCTCGCCTAGCACACGTGAGGCACTGGGTTCGATCCTCAGCACCACATAAAAATAAAAAAATAAAGATATTTTGTCCACCTAAACTAAAAAAATAAATATTTTTTTTTAAAAAAGAGCAATATTGGGATGATTGACAAATCAGAATATAGACTAAACACTTTTTTAAAATCTTTCCTGAATTTAAATTGTGCTCTGGTTACATAAGAGAATACCCCCGGAGAGACACACTGAAGTATAGGAGGTAAATGGGTATGATGTGCACCACCTACTCTCAAATGATTTATAAAAAATAATAGCCACATGTGTATGGAAAGTGAACAAGCGAATAATAGAAAAAAGGTGGTAGAATGTCAAAACTGATGAAATTACGGGATCAGAGGAGTTCTTAGAATCATTCTTGCAATTTTCCCGTAATTATTTCAAAGTAAAACCTCTTTGAGAGTAAATACTCTAGAAAGCAGTAAAATCAGAATTATTTTCATGCATAAAAGTTTCATAACCAAGTTCTGTTTAGGCACAAATATTTCAGAGTTGTAAATTACTACATATATGGTATTTGATACTTTAAGAATCTTCTTTTTCCCTTAATACTGTCTTATTTAAATATTTTCATGTATCATTTTGGTCACATATTGTGTTGGTCAGCTTTCTGTTAACTATAACAAGAATACCTGAAATAATTAATTTAAAAAGAAGAAAGGTTTGTTTTGGCTCAGTTTCAGAAATTTCATTCCACAAAAGGGCAGAATATTGCTTTGGGGACTGTGGCAAGGCAACACAGAGCACATAGCAGAAAAGACCTGTCTGCCTCATGGCCAAGTACAAAAAGAAAAAGAGATCAGTATCCTACAACCCCCCCAAGGACATACCCCTTTGAGTACGTGACCTAAAACCTTCCACAAGGCCCCACTTCTTAATGGTTCCATCACCTCCTAATAGCACTATGGGCTGGGGACCAAGCTTTTCACAACTGGGCCTTTGGGGGACATTCCAAATTGAAACTACAGCACACATTCGTCATGTTTGGTAATTACATGGCACCCAGTCACTTAACTGTTGTGCTTCTGAGCCTCTCTGTTATTTTCAGTTTTCACAACTATTATATCACTACTATGAGAATATTTATACCAATGCTTTATTTCTTTGGGGAATATTTCCTGGGAGTTTTAGAATCACTTTATAGAACAAGATCTAAAGGACCATATTCTGTTTTAAGATGTCAAAAATCATGTGAATTGAGATCTCTCCATGCCAGAGGACATTTCCCATGCTCATGAATACATAAATCAGTCATCTGCTCATTGGTACCAGTGCCAGACCACAGCTCTCACACACACACACACACACGAACATGCACACACATACACACCATTCACCAAGCCCAAGGAGCAAATCAAACGGGAAAAGGAGCAAGTACTCCCACTGGGAAAATTGCTGGAAGATGATTGTTATGAGTTAGATACGAGGCATCCCTGGAAACCTCATGTGTGAGACAATGCAGGAAGGATCAAAAGAGAAGTGATTAGATTGTGAAAGCTGTAACCTAAGGAGTGGATTAATCCATTTGATGGATTAATAATTTGAATGGATTAATAGGTGGCAACTGTAGGCAGGTAGGGCATGGCTGGAGGAAGTAGGTCCCTGGGAGGGCCCTTGGGAATTATATGATCCCTGGCTTCATGCACACTCTTTGCTTCCTGGCTGTCTTGTCCTGGACAGCTTTCCTCTGCCACGCCTTTCTGTTACCATGTCCTGCCTCACCTTGGGCCCAGAGCACTGCAGTTAGTCAACCATGAACTGAACCTCTGAAACGGTGAGCCTAAACTTTTCCTCCTCAAAGCTGTTCTGGTCAGATATGGTCATGGCAACAAAAAGCTGACGCAATTACTGCCAACCCACCTGGAAAACTTTGTCCTGTTAAAACAAAGCACAGAAGATCAAAACTGCTCATGTTCAAATGTTTTAGTAAGTATGCTTTGTTCTTACAGAACTTTCAAGATTTTAATAAACTGCTAAGTTAAAAAAAAAAAAAAGACATGTACTTTGACTATAATTGTGCCTGAGAAGCATGAGCATCGAACAATTAAAAAATAATTTTGTGCATAATGACAATTATGTCAGGCTAAAGACCAACTTGAGTTAAGGTTTATAACATGGAAGGGCAGTGAGCGATCGCAGCAATTAGAATCTGGTTTGTAAAGGATAGGAAGAACATCACACTTTGTGAAAACACTGCCTCTGTTTTTAAGGACATACACACATGCACTAAGGTGTCTCTGTTGGGAACCATAAAATATGTAAATGAACAGGAAAGATAAGCCCTTGAATTCTTGTCAATGCACATTAATGAACAAAGGGAAAGTTTTCCAAAAGATGCCTAGCTGAGGAAGTAATGGAAATGATCTACATCTTGGCTTTAGCGCTGTTACCTGGGAATAAGCCTTTGTCAAAATCTCCTACTGTTCAGTGAAGATTTGTGCATTTTGCTGCATCCAAGGTATTTCTCAAAAACTACAGTGGAGGGCTACAGTTCAGTGAAAGAATGCTAGCCTAGCACACATGAGGCCCTGAGCTCCATCCCTTGTACTGCAAAAAAAAAAAGTAGCATCAGCTGACCTGCTGGGTCACTAACTAGCTCTCTGAGTTTATATCTGTTAGCCTCAGTCTTCTCATCTAAAAATAAGGGGGGTATGTTCAATGGTCACTAAATTCCCTACTTTAAGGGTCCGATTGATAATTTTTTTAAAAAGTAGCAAAGAATTTATGGAAATTATTAACCTGACTTAGAACTTTGACCATTTTTCTTTTTTTTTTTTTCTTTTTTTAGAACTTTGACCATTTTAACTTTGAAAGTTTCAGTTACACTAAATAATACATAAAAACATTATAATTTCAAAAAGAAATGTAAATGATATGGGTAAGGCCCAAGTTCTCCTTGGCTCCCTCCCCACAGCCTTAGGGACCTGTCTTCCTGGATGGCCATGTGTCCCTCCAGGCTGTCATGATTGCTGGGGAAGCAGGACAGCTCCAGGGCTGAGCATGAAGACGTGGAGTGCTGCTGCCCATGTCCTCAGCCCGGCCACCGCACTGGAGAGCCTCTGGAAGCCAGCTGACGTCCTGTGCTTCAGTCTCCCATCTACAAATGGCCACCAAAATGGCGCCACTGTGGGAACTGGAGGAGGTTCACACCAAGAACGCAGCCTGCACCCACAGGCCTGGTCACTCTGGAAAACAGCTTCCTATGTCATGATGAAGTACTTACACTGGCTTCCTCCAATTCAATTGAAGAAGAAGTCATTTAAAGATGCATCCTGGCTAACGACATGGCCCAATGCACAACACTTCGTGTGACCACACTCAGAAACATCTCTCCTCCTGGGACATTTCATCGCAGATCTTAAGCCCAAGGTTTCATCACTATCACGCAATCCACCTTGTCGATGAAGGAAATCAGGCCCATCAAAGTTCTGTTATTGACATTTTAGGTTTTTTAGGCCAGAGGTGGGGGGCAGCAAATGCCTGTAGGCCCAATGCTGGGGAGGCTGAGACAGGAGGACCACAGGAGCCCAGGATTTTCAGACCAGCCCGGGCAACATTATGAGACTCCATCACACACACAAAAAAAATTTAGATTTTTATTTAATATTGGAATAATTTAATAGGTGGGAAGAGGGATTAAAAACTAAAATTCAAGACAGCCATGTCCAGTCTTGTCTCTGTCGTTCCATCTCATTACTAAAAATCAACAGTGAGAATATGTGGGACCTGAGGACAGCAGAGAGATCACATGTCAGAACACACTGCCCGATAAATGCCTAACCTTTGTCTCTAGGCCATGGGCTAGGGGCCAATGCTCTTCTCTATTGTTCATTTAGCATTATTATGCAAAATATTTTCATTTCTTCCCTTCTTAATATAGAATCTTTTAAAAAGGGGGAAAAAACCCTGCCTAGTTAGATTAGGATTTATTATTTTAGTGACGCAGAAAGACATGGAAATGAAACTTTCAACTGGGAAGGAATAAAGTACCACGTTTTCTTCCACTCAAGTCCAATCAATGTTTCACCTTTACACACAGTGATAAGAGCAGGTGCCAAAGGTCCTTGATTCTGTCTCCATGAAAGGACCACAACTGATAGCCCTTAGTCCACAAGCCAATAGCCCTAAATAATGAAAATTCAAGGACCCTGACTCCAGCTTGCACAGCCCATGCTGAGCTCAGGTACAGATGTTCCCTCTGCTGGAATGGACTCTGCACATGCAGGTGATCCAGTCACTCACAGGACAACACACCCTGCGCCCACATGGAGACGAGGCCATAGCTGAATTTGGAGTGAAATGAGGATATGCCCAACATACCATTGGACACCTCTTCTCAAAAGTGGGTCAAGCAAATGTATGGGCTGGCAGCTCTGCGTTTGTACACATGCACCCATGTGGGGCCCTGCTGGACATGAGAGAGACAAAGGGCAGAGAGAAAGAGCTGGCCTTGCCTTTTAACCAGACCCAAGTATGTTTCCCTGGCCTTCTTGGCTGAATGCCATATTAGCACATTTCCAAGAGCAATGGTTGACCTCGGGTAGCAGAGTGAACTAAGGCCCTAGTGGTGTGATTCCAAATCCTCTGCCCCAGATTGCCCCTCCCTCTCCTTTAAAACTGCCTGACATCCCGCATGGGAGGCTTACTCCTTTACCTTAATAAAAAGTGTCTTAAAATGTAAATGTCCTCGGGACAATGTGTTAATGAAGAAAGTCATCAGTCAGACATTCCCACTATGGCAGGAACTCACTTCGTCCCTTTCTTCCTACCAGCTGGCTGAGGTCACCAAATAGAAAAGATGGTAGTTGTTGGGCTGTGCTTTACCCTTGCTATCTTGGTTTTTGACTCAGGAGAACTTAAATGGGGTGGAAGGGTGATTTGGGAGCATGAAGTCCACCATGGAAGGGTGAAGAGAGCAGCCAAGAGAGGCAACTGGAGAGCAGCAGGAGCCCCAGGGCAGGGAGGGAACCCAGCAAGCGTGTCCAAAGGAGCCACATTATTTCCCTGCACTGGAACCACACTACTTTAGCACACATGGAGATAATCTGGAGTTGCATGAGCTCTGCTTATCTTTCAAATTAGTAATGCAGTGATTGACCCTCACAGAAAAATCACTGTTTTCTATGCATAAACTTAATTTAAAATGACTTACTAACCACGTGAAAAAAAGCATAAGGAAAAATTAAACACATGCACCCACACACACACATAATCGTATACAAATGACAATTGATAAAGAGAAAATGACCCCAACTCTGTTTTTCCCTATCTTCACTGAGGGCAGTGAGGGCTGGGGAGTCCCTGTACGATGGCTTTGGGGAGGGAAGACTATCTTCCTCCATGCTGTCCTACATTCATGCAGCATGGCCACAGCTGTGTTTGGAGTGAAATGAGGACAAGCCACACACAGCATTGGCCACCTCTCCTCAAAGTGAGCTGAGAAAAACGTCTGCACGGGCAGCTCCGATTGGCTTCAGATAAATTAAGTTTCCCAAATCTGCCTGGATTGTAAACTTCACCCAGGGCGCCTGTTGAAACTATGCTGTCCCTCAAAATTTCCACTGGAGAGGCCTGGAAAGGGCCCAGAAGACTGTTTTTCTCCAGCACCTCTGATGAGTTTTGTTATCAGGCATATTTTGTAAACACCAACATAAGAAGCTATGATTTCAGAAAGAAGGAGAGGCAGGAGGGAGTTGTTTCTCACTTGAGCTCAGAAATATGCACTGGAGGATAAAGCCGACTCTTATTTCAGGCCCAACCATTGCCGGTCCTGAGTTGAGAACTTTCAATGATGTCGATAGAACACAGGAATCCAAGATAAAGAGGGAATTCAGCTCTTGTGCATGATGGCCTATTAATATCCACCAGCTCCCTGGCCTTTTGGAAATAATATACAATGAAGATCCAGCGTTGTGCAGCTTAACGTGGTATTCCTGGACATGAGGCAGCAAAGTTCAATTCCAACCAGCACAAAGAAAGAAAAGAAAATTGCATCTTGATGTTATAACGTGCAACCAGAGTTCTCAGCTAACGAACTCAAGTCGATCAACGCAGGAAGTTGAAATGCAGGTGCTACTAAGAGCCAGTTTGAAGAATAACACTCAAATGAGCTCAGCTCCTCACAGAATTCCCTCCCACCTAGACAGCAGCCTCACAATACATGGCTTAGGAAGGGAACACAGGAGGATGAAAAAGTAATCACACTGAGGAAAAGAATTGTAAATGAGGTTTTCCTATATTTGTTGCCTTTATTATTATTTTAATATGGTGTGATAAGAAATTAGCAGTCATTAATACATTACTTGCTATTCACTCACTGCCATTTTGTCAAAAAGCAAATGAAAATATTTCTTAATGCCAAGTAGGTCAGTTTACTAATGTCTCTACTCACAGAAGTGCTGTACTTCATCAACACATTCCTTCGTCGTAAACTTCATTCTCACAGAAACAATGTAAGAAGCATTGAAAGTCATGTCTCAATTTAGAAAAATTATTTTATATGGTATGAAAATAGCACTGGGCATTCTGGAAAACTCGGATTATGCTACAGAAGTCTCTGAAGTGGAGGGGAGGGAAGGGATGAGAAGCAAGAGAGGGGCCTGGGCAAGACCAGCTGCCTGGGGATGGGCCTGGCGCAGAGGCTTTGCTCTTGTCCACCATCCTCTCAGCCTGAGGCTGGGGCCTGGGCCTCTGGGAAGGGCGCTGGGCTTAGTCCCAGCACCTTCTCCCCAGGATAGGAGGGCTCTCTGTCAGAAAGGTACCGTCGGAATCATCCCATCTGGGCCTCACAGCCCTTTCGTGTTTTGATAAAGGAAGAAGGAAGATCATGGTGGGCCTGGTAGAATTATCACAAGAAGCACATAAGGCTCCTGAAAGGGGGGTGAAGACCACTGATATCAGTGGGAGGAACTGGAGACCAGCCCTGGGGGGTGGGAAGTCATGGCTAAGGAGGGAAATGGCAGAGAAGGAAAACACAGGCCTGAAGAGAACCAGGAGGACCTGCAGCCTTGCTGCGCCACCACTGCGCACAGACAGACAGACAGACAGACAGACAAACTGAGGGTGCTCCTGGAGGCTGCTCCCAGCAGGTATGGCTGAGTGCACAGTGCAGCTCTGCGCGGTTCGTGAGCATCTGCTTGTCTGACCACAGTCTAGCACAGGATCTTTGCTTCCAGAGGGTTTGCTAACGGAGACATAACTGTGCAGAAGAAAGGCAGGTGCCCCCGGCAGGCCTGCAGGGAGACCCAAGCTTCCACTCCTCCCAAAGCTTGAAGATTCAAGGTTCGGAATGAATTTGGAGTAAAGTACCAGATGACTTCTGTTTTTTCTTTTCTTTTTTCTTTTGTCCAGGTAAATATATTTACTAAAAAGAATTTAGATTCAAAGCAGAAATTCCTCCTTTTCTATTTTGGCTTGAGAAATTGTTGTTCCTCACGTTAACAGTGATGACTAGGTTCACCCTTACAGCTAATGAAAAAAGAAAAGAATGAAGTGTGTTTCATTATAGCACTTGCCTCCCCTGAGGTCAGTCAGAATTCTCCACACTCCCACCCAGAATCCCTCTTCATTTTCCGCGAGAGGCCCTGGATTAGAGACACGGCCACACCTTAACGGGACACCATCTGCCCTGATGGTATTTCGTTATGACTGCTTTAGTACTTTACACAGCAAGTTGGGAACTAGAGGCATCTGGAGAAGAATATGAGAGACCGAAAAGGCTGGAATAAGAGATCCATAACTGAGGACCCAGGCAGAGTCTAGGCAAAGTCCACGGACTTGAAGATGGACACTGCTTTTATGTCATTACATGTTACAAGACAGCGGCTCTTGTGTTTCCGACACGCAGGCTGTCTGCAGGTACTCCGAGTTCTCCAGCTCGCAGGTTCCTATAACCACCTGTGAGCTCGACGCCACCATTCCATCTTGCCCTGAAGGAAACGGAGGCCTTTTAGGGCCAATATCACACAGGCACGCTCCTGACTCCATGCCTGCTTGCTCTGGTACCAGGCCCTGCCACTCCCCAGCAGTGTGGCAAGCCAACTGCCCTGGGATCCACTCCTGCAGCTCTCCTGGCCTGCACTTGCGCCTCTCCTCCTCTGCTCTGGATGGCATCCCTCCTTTGTGTTCCCATGGCTGTTATCAGTTACCTCCCAACCGGGACTGCGTATCCCTTGCAGACCAGGTCTATGGCTTATTTATCTTCCTAACCAGCTGTCTGGCAGAGAGCAAAAGCTTATAAGATGCTGAAATAAGAGACATCTTAGGGAAGATGCCAGAATTAAACATTTATTATTCTCCTGTTGAAACTAATATTGTATTTTTATTCTTTCATTTTATATAATTGGCATTACTATAATTTTCTTTTACAACATAACATTGATAGTTGATATAGATGTATTGATGCTAATTTCAGCTTTCACTTTCTGCCCAACAGCTCTGTGTTGAATGAGACAGAAATGAGACTTTATGTGGTCACTGAGCAAAATTTAAAATCTTGCTGCTAGGTGTAGTAGTGCACATCTGTCAATCCTCAGCAACTCAGGAGGCTGAGGCAGGAGGATTACAAGGTCAAGGCCAGCCTCAACAATTTAGCAAGATCCTAGGTAACTTAGATAAACCCTGTTTCAAGATAAAAAATAAAAAGGGCTAGAGATGTGGTTCAGTGGTTAAGCTCCCCTGGGTTCAATCCCCACTACCAAAAATAAAAATAAAATAAATATTTTTCTATATTTTCAAACAAGCTGAGAAATTCTTTGCACTCTGTATTTCTGTTGGTTGAAGTTGGAGTCCAGTGTGTCCATGTACCCCCTTCTGCTTCTAAATTACAGGGTTCTTACAATAAGCACCTTTTCCATCTCCTCCTACAAATATCCACAGCAGGGCTGGACCAAGGCATTTCCACACTCGGGTGCTTCCTGGTCCCTAGGTCTCTGTCTCTGCCCGAAGGGTAGAGTGTACACAAGGCAAGACAAGACTGAACAGCTTCCTCTTCTCTTTACCTGCAGGCCCTGCTGTACCTGATACACAGCAACATCCAGTTCTTCCCCAGCACGCCTCCCTGACACCTGGCAGTGTCCAGGTGGGAAAAACAGCCCCCGTGAAAGACCGTACCAAAAGCAGCCACAATACCCACCCCACAGCCCATACTCTCCAGAATTCAAAATCCAGTAGTATTTAACAGGCCTTGGAAACACCGGACCACTACAATTCTCCTGGTCATGATACCTGGGTGCGTGCCTGCAGCATTTTAAGCTGGACTAGGTAGGATACTTGAAGAATCCTAAATTTTAGTTCCCCTAATACCATGCACTGTTTATCACCCAAGTCTGCCTTGTGTCAGAGAGCCACTGTCCTGGCAGCACTCGGCAGCCTGTGGGGCACTCAGTCCAAATCCAGAGGACTGACACCTGGGCCACATGTCACCTGCATAGGGAGCAGCTCTGGAATCAGTGTCCCACTGAGACTCAATGGGTGACAAGGTAGCCCAGAACAGAGAGACCTGGGACCCTGAGTAACCAGAGCCCAAGAGCAGAACTGGTGATTGGGGAGAATTTCCAAGAGGGGTGACTGGCACCAGGGATTCACAGGAGGCAGGGCTGCAGGCAGTACTCGGAGCCAGGAAGGGGACCAGTCAGGCTTAGTCACAAGGATCAGTCAAAAACCAGTGAGCAGGGAGAAAGTGCCGGGGCGTGATATTGACCAAATTATGATGTTATATTGCGTACGTGTGGAAATATGTAACAATCAATCCCATCATTATGTACAACCAATACACCAATATCAAATGTGAAAAAAACACAGCAGTCAGCAAAGTGAGCCACATCAGAGGTTTGCAGGAATCAGATACACGCATCTGAGCATGGCAGAAAAACCCTAGAAATCATGCGGTTCAGTAGGCACGCAGTTTCAGGTTTACACCTTATAAGATGCGTGGCCACAGGCCATTATGACAGCTTTAAATGCGGATGGTCCCTATCCTATCAGACAAGGCTGAGAGGAGCTGAGAAAGGGCACCTGCGAACGCAGCTTATAAACCAGGCTGGTGGCAGAAGCTTGTTTTCTCCCTTGTTAACACACCTGGGGATGCTCTGGACTGACCGGAGGAGCAATGGTCATCATGCTATCACTTTCACCCGGGAGGGACGTGGGGAGGTACCCGGACTGGGAAAGTGGGAAAATGTCAGACTCTACACAGTTTTTACAAGCACACACGCACACACGCACACACGAGGACCACTCCTCTAGTCCCACAAGGAGGTAGGCACTGATTCTCCCTTGGGAGTTGGTAGCTGAGGCCAGAGGCCTCCCGGCCCCCAGACGTGCTTTCTTGGGCCTGCAGTGTGGTCTGCACATCCCTATCTACTACCCCCCAAAACACACACATCCTCTGCAGAGTCTAACTTTAAAAATTCAGTAGGTTTCCATAAATGTTTAGGTTTATAGCTTCTATTAAACAATCAAAAGATCTAGCAACACTGAACTCCACATTCCTACAAAGAACCCTGCTAGACCAGTGGTTCTCACACCAGGAAGGACACCAAAATCCCCCACTGCAAGAACTTCTGGGAGTCCCTGACTCAGTAGGTCTGGGACGGAGCTGAAAAATCTGCATGCCTAACCAGCGTCTGGGTGATTCCAATACTGCTGGTCCAGGGACCACACTTTGAGAACCACTGTGCTGGGCCATGGCACGGGCAGCTCCCTTTAAACAGGGTGTGTTCGCTCCAGCGTGCCACAGCCCCCACCTCTGACCATCAGTGACGCCATACCTGTTGTCCTTACTATGTTGTTCTCACACACGCAGAGCCTCTTGACTGACTTAATCTCCCAGGCACCCGAGTGAGCAACCTCTGCTACTGCAGGACAAGAATTCTGCCTTACCCAAGTACTCCCTTCTCCCCACCCCTCCCCACATGCCATCCCACACAATGTCTTGCACATAACATTCAAATATCCTAGTTGATTTTAATTCCTGTGTACCATGGAAGAGAAGGGCCTAGGCATGAAGGACAGCAAGACTTAAGCAAGGAGCTGGTTTCAGCTTTCTTCCCTTGTCTGTTGGGTGCAGGTCTAAGGGCAGGGCCAGGCTGTCTCAAGTGGAAAATGAGCTGTCCTTCAAGAATACTATAAACATACTGCCATTGTCATCGATTTGTTTCATCCACCACTCGCCTGAGGGCAGGGGGAGGCCTGGTTGGTAACTTTAGATCCCTTCTAACTTTAAGTCTGTGAGCCCATTAATAAAGACTCAGAAAAAAAAATCTTCTGTGCACATTCTGGAATCTACCAACTATAGAACAGTATGGAGGTTCCTCAGAAAGCTAAAAATAGAACGCCATATGATCCAGCAGTTCCACTTCTAGGAATATATCCAAAAGAACTGAAATTGATATGTCAAAGAGACATCATGACTCCTGCGCTCGCTGCAGCATTATTCACAACAGCAAAAAATGGAAGCAATTGAAGTGTCTATTATCAGATGAACGGATGAAGATAAAGTGGGATGTATACACAATGGAATACTATTCAGCCATAAAAAAAAAAAAAAGAAGGAAATTCTGTCATCAGAGTCAAAATGGATGGACCTGCAGAACAGTGCTAGGGGAAATGAGCCAGGCACAGAAAGACAAAGTGCATGATCTCACTTACATGTGGAATCAGAAAAAGTGAAACTGTAGAACTAGAGAGAACAGAGGTTCTCAGAGGCTGGCGGTGGAGTGGGGGTATGGTTAAAAGGTACAACGTTTCACTTAGGAGGAAAAAGTTTTTGAAATGTACTACACAGAATAATGTAACTCATTATTAGCTATAGTTGATAATATATTTTAAATTGCCAAAAGAATAGACTTCAAATATTCTCACTACTAAAAACTTTTGTGAGATGATGATGTCACTTAGCTGGATATGACCATTTCACAATGTATACTCCTATCAAAACACCACACTGCACCTAATGAGCTGAGCAATTTTGCTTCCCACCATGATGTTCTGCTTCACCACAGGACCAGAAATAACAATGCCAGGTGACCATGGACTGAAGCCTCTGAATCTGTGAGCCAATATAAATCTTTCCTTCTTTTAAGTTGATTTGCAAGCATTTTGTCACAGTGATGGAATGCTGACTAACACATCAATTAAAAATGCAAGTCAGACTCTTCTCGCCAGAATCCACCCCAGCCCACACATGATCTATCTTTGTTCCCTGATCCTGAGCTGTGGTTGATACAAA
The DNA here is from genome assembly GCA_004024805.1 of Geosciurus inauris. Lineage (NCBI taxonomy): Eukaryota > Metazoa > Chordata > Mammalia > Rodentia > Sciuridae > Geosciurus > Geosciurus inauris. The sequence goes on along the minus strand of PVHX01007824.1, from coordinate 36,873 downwards.
TGGCCCCAAATTTAATTTCCACTAAGAGTTTAAATGTTTTTCATCTCAGTAATGAAATTGGCAGTTCATTCCAGAGACTCTGTAAAGGATACTGGTCATTAAGGAGAACAAATTGCATTTTTCTTTTATGGGCTGACAGTGAATGAAAAGCGTTTGTTTTGCCAAAAGGGGTACCAAGGTAATTTGTGAAGACTTGACCTCATTAAAACATTCTTGAAGTATGACCGAAAAGGAGGAAACATCTAAATTAACTGTTATGGGCTTCTCCTGCATTGTCCAAAAGTGGCCTCGGAGAAGTATTCTTATCACTCTCATTTTATAAAAAAGGGGCCCACGACTTAGAACGCCTCCCCAGCTGTAATCAAAGGCAGTCTAACTTGTTTTCAAACTCACAGCCTCTCCATCACCAATTATCATCACTCGGCACACGTCTGGTAGCAAAGTCCCTCCAAACTGCCTTTAAAAAGATTAAGGATTGAGGCTGAGACCGAGTGAAAAAAAAACAGAACATAAAGTCCAAAGGGCCTGTGCTTGCTCTAAACAAGGAGCAAGAGAAAGAAAACCAACACAGAGCAGATTAGAATGAAGACATTCATGTACACTTTTATAAGTGACATGTGACTCCCAGGGCAGACAGGTTCACCTTAGTCCAGCTGAATGTGATAACAACTCCCACAAAAGAACAACACCCACCCCTCAAAACTGGGAAGCAGATCCAAAGTTGAGAGCCTGAGACACAAGTTACCAAGCCCACTGAGCCCCCCAGGCAGGGTCAGGGCCAGCCGTCCTAATCCCAAATGAGGAGAAATGCCTCAAACTCCTCAAGTGCAATAAAGCCAGAGGCCATGAAGGAAAAGACCAACACATTTGGCCACATAAAAACTAAGCATTTTTTATAAGGTAAACGATAACACAACAAAATCAAAATGAAAAACAAAATCTGCAAGTCAGTGAATGTGGAGAAATGAAAAGCTCATGCTGCTCACTAACACGACTATCCCCTCCCCAAAAAGATCAGGGACAAACCAACCAAAGAAACAACGGACCAGAGAGGAAATGAACAGACAAATCATGGAACAGGAAATGTGAACACCCCAAAAACGTACAGAAGGAGCCTCAGCCTCATCTGTAGTCAGAAAAGATGCAAATCAAGACAAACATTTACTGATCACACTCCTGGAGGCAGGGAGTGAGGGTAGCTAAATAAATATATCAGAACCACCCAGGACTGGTGAGGACTTAGGGAAACAGATGCTGTCCCACGTGGCTTGCAGTGCTTGGGCGTTTAAGAACGCCGCAGAATCCTTGGAATATAATTTGGTCATGTCTAATGAAAAATAAATATGTTCTTTGACCTCAAATCTTTCTTTGGAGAACCGCATTTTATAGAGAGGGGACAACATTTATTAATAGAGGAAATGACTGAACAAATTCTGGGCATCCATATGAATACTGTGTAGTTATTAGAAAGAACAAAAGTACCATTATTTGGAAGACAGTAAGAAGCAGTGGCAGCACTTTGGACTCAGGAGCCAGATTGTCCAAGTTCAAATTGCTGCGTCTGTAATCAGTAGCTGCATGACCGGAGGCCAAATGATCATGTCCAAGTTCCTGGGACAGCACCTATTTCTTAAGGTAGTTGTGGGGTAAAGGAGATAAAGCACAGAGGCTCACTTCCAGCAGGTGCTAGAATAATGTCCATGACACCCCGTTGCGGGTGTGGGAACAGTGCGCGCGCGCACACACACACACACACACACACACACGTTTTAACCGCATGCCACGTGTGAGCAGGTGCAGGTGTGTGATGATAAGAGAAAAGTAGAAAGCTTTAACTTTTCCCCCACATCTCTGTGCTGCTTGGCTTGTTGCATGTTAAAAAGAACACATGTTAAAAAGTACCTCGAAGGAAAGGGTCAGCAAACTGTGGCCTGCAGCTGCTTTTGTACCTACTGAAGGCCAAAGGATGACTTTCACACTTTAAAATGACGGGGAAAAAAAAGAAAAGTATTTTCTGGCAACTGAAATTAGCCAACACTGCCTGCCACAGGAAGTAAAAAGTTTTCTTTTACACCTTTTATACCACGGCGGAGATTAATGTCTCCTCTTCTTCACACTTGAAGCCCTGCCCCTCGGAGTTCTCTGATCAGCTCGTTCTCCCTGCAAAGCCCCTGAACTGGTCTGGGAGGGAGCTTTCTTTTGCCCAGAGACGATCATCTCTCCCAGTAGGATACTCCTGATTAGAAAACTGCAGGAACTTTCCAACCAGTGACTCGGCCTCAGTCTTGCCTTACTTCAGTCCCACAGGAAGGCACTAGTCCCAATTCCAATTTTCTTTGCCCAGACACCAACCTCAAGGGGAGCTCAGCAATTTAAAGGTGAAATCTCAGCCTGGTTGGAGCTCGCGGGTCTTCATAAAGCCATAAATGGCCTCCAGGGTTTTCCTTCCTCTGTAACTTGCTGTTCCTCCAATTGGCTCCAAGGCGTCAACCAGCTTCCTCGGTGACAGCACCCATGTTGTTCTTTCAAACCACCCAGACTGAGGCCTGGGCTGCCCCAGCCCGACACTGACTTTCCTCTTCACATTATTGTGGGTTCTCGGCCTGAGCCGCCCACTTCCGCCTTTCCTTTTCATGCCTTTCTTGACCATCTCTTACAGGAACCCTCCTTTGGATCCCGAGATTCCTCCTTTGCCTCTGGGTGTTCCCTTCCCAACTCCCTTCTGCTCTTCTTGACCTTGCAGCTCTACTGTGCCTAGGGGTCAGCTGCACACAGCCCTCACACTGAGCCTCCCTAACCTTCCTTCACCTGTGGTCTCTGTGGAGGTGCACCTGGCAGCCCTGACTTCTCTCTGGGGCACAGGAGAGCTAGCCACCTGCCATTTCCATCCCACACGCACAGCAGACTTGGATTTCCCCACTCTTTTGACCAAAAGCATGGCCAGTGAAATGTGACCGGAAGCTACGTGGGTCGCTTCCAAACCAGAGCCGAAGCGCACCTGTGACATGCTCTTTCCTTTAGCCGCAGTGACAGAACTCTTCAGTCACCCACTGTCCCATAACAAGCCTTCCTAAATCTCCGTCATTTAAAGCAGCCCCCATTTTATTCTCTCTGATGGTTCTGTGGATTGACTGGGCTCGAGGGCAGTGGTGGGAATGGGCTTTTGTGGCTCCAGCCAGATGCTGTCTGGAATTGGAGTAACCAGGAGGCTGCACTGGGAGGCTAGACTGGCTTTTCTTTTCCCCCCTGCTGTCCCAGGGCCTGTGCTCTTCACATGGCTTCTCCAGCCAAGAAGCCTGACTTTTGCCTCTGGCTCAGGACTCCTGAAAGTATAAACACAGAGACTTACAGGTCTTTGTAAGTCTTGGGCCTGGAAAGGACACATTTTATTGATAAAAAGCAGTCATAGGAACAGCTCAATTTTAAGGAGAAGGAAAAGAGAATCTTGATGAGGTTGGGGTGGAGAGGGAATAACAGAATTCGTGGCCATCTTTAACCACTCACTCCAACGATGTTCAAATGATGGCCACTTCCATCAGTCAGGGTCCCTGCAACAGGACAAGCAGAAAGAGCCCCCAGTACAACACAGCCATCGTCACTGCTCCAAGTCACAGGTATGGGGTTTGTTGGGTGTCAGCTTTTCAGGACTAATCTACAAATTGGCACCAGAAATAGGGCACAGTTATAACAAAAATCTAAAACATGCGGCACTGACATATATGTTATGAATATTAATGGTTGTTGGGCAACATCCAGCTCTGACTCACTTAGGACCCCCCCCCAGGAATGAGAGGACGCTTCTTTTACTTCTTTTTTCCTTTAGGGCAAAACACCCCTTTTCTCTTATCAGCTATTTCTTGAAATATGGAGGAGGTGCCCACTGACATCAATTTGATTCTCTATTCCAGGCGACCAGCTGGTTTCCTGGTGCAAGTTTGGCATGCGTGCAGCCTGCCACATTCCTCTCCCTTCTCTTGGGAGCCAGGAGAGTGTGCCATCTCCTTGGCTACCTCACACCACAAGCCTGACAGGGGCCACGTTTTGTAGGAAACATGGGTCAGCTGCCTAGGAGAGGCTCCCTGGGGGAAGGTCAGCTTTGGGTCTCGGAAGCTAAGTTCACTACCAGAGAGTGACGAAAATTGTTGTTTAAACTTTAATTCACAAGGATAAGAGTTCAACGTTGGACATTAATTTTGGACTTTGACACGAGGTTAGCGCTGATTACTTTGGGCTATAAATTAGCAGAACAAAGTGATTTAATCTCTGAATTTTTAATTTCTCCCTGGAAAATTCATATTGAGAGAGGGGCAACATCAAATTGGGAACATCTTCTTGGCTCTTAGTTATTTAAGTATGTGATCCTCTTTAGATTGTCAGATGATGTTGGACGAAGAGGATGGATTTAATTTGAGAGGGCAATAGAACAGGCTAAGAATTATTGCCTTGGGTACAGCCTCATTTAATTGATGTATTATTCTGACCCATGGGGGTATTCTGGGGACAAAACCTATATCTTACCAGTGGCCCTGGGAGATCCTACAAAAGTAGTGAAGTCAGTATTGGAGAAGTGGTTTCATGAAGGTACCGCTGACTTCTCCCCTAAAGGAATAACCAGACCCAAGTTGATCTCAGTGAGAGAGTAAAGGCAATGGTGTCCACCTTTCCTACTGATATGCCCCTCAAAAATCATTTTTAAATTGGCATAAAATCTTTTGTGCTGTTTAGTTGCAAAAGATATAATTTCTGGTATACATACTAATATTTTAAAATTAAAAAGAAGTTGTCACTTAAAACGCATTTGATGAAATCTAAATCCCATAGAAAACGAATACGCAACACCACCCATCCTCACGGAAATTTTATACTATTCCTTTTTGTCTTGGAATTTGTATTTTCATTCCATTTCTCCAAAGAATTTTAAACTTGATGCTTGAGCATAGTTATTGCTTACCCTCTCATTCTTTTTTTTAATATTTATTTTTTAGTTGCAGGTGGACAGAATATCTTTATTTTATTTTTATGTGGTGTTGAGGATAGAACCCAGTGTCTCACGTGTGCTAAGTGAGCACGCTACCACTGAGCCATAACCCCGGCCCCCCCCCATTCTTTTCTACAATAAAAAGTTGTTTAGAACTTTTAAAATGTCCTGTGACCCATAAGGTTGTTAAGTGCCAAATCTTTTTTATTTTTTCTCCAAGCACTGGAGATTGAAACCAGGGATACTCTACCACCGAACTACATCCCCAGCCTGTTTATTATTTTATTTATTTATTTGTTTGTTTATTTATTTTGAGATGAGGTCTAAGTTGCTCAGACTGGTCTTGAACATACCATCCTCCTACTTTAGCCTCCCAAATTGCTAGGATTACAGGTGTACCCACTGTGCCCTGCTAAACACTTCTTTTGTTTTTTTAGTTGTAGGTGGACACAATATCTTTATTTTATTTTTATGTGGTGCTCAGGATCAAACCCAGTGCCTCCCGCGTGCTAGGCGAGCACGCTACCACTGCACCATAACCCCAGCCCCCTAAACACTTCTTAATTATCATTATAATTATTAATAGCATGCAATTGATCAGAAGTAAATTACAAAATTTTACAAGAAATTGCTAAAGAGAACTAAAATATTATTGGAAACATATCTCTCAAGGAATTGGATAGAGATTCCATCCCAATTAGTTTATGTATTTATAGGTGGATGTGACTTTTCACTAGCAGACAAAATAGGAAAATGTGCGGAGGACTTCGGTGCAGGGCTTACAGGAGCGAATGAATGATGGTTAAATGCATTACAACAGAAGGTTCTGTCGAAAGCTAAGTCTATTACAAAAATGGTGGGAATGAACAATGAGGTAAGAAGCTGTTACCAAGGAATAATGAGCAAATACAGGTTTAAAAAAAAGGAACCCAGATTTAGTGTAATCAATACTCTCTTGGCAAAAATATGCTCTCCTACAAGTCCAAATAATTGTTAAAGAACTTAAGAAACATTAGCTTATTTGTGATATACATTCCTTTTCCATATGATAATTTTTGGAAAGAAATTTGGAAAACTTTGCATTATTTTCCTTGAACATGCAAGGGAGACACGGGGAAAGATCCTGAGCTGAGACCGCCTCACCACCCAGCAGGTGTGCCCTGAGGCTGTCTTTTTGGCTCTCTTAACCACATTCTTTGACAGTCAGGAAATAAAAGAAATGGCTTTAGACAAGGAATTATAACACCTGCCCTCCCACAATACATCTGAGCTCAGAACAGCCTGACACAGACCAAAATGTCCAACGTCTAGCACAACGCTTTCCTCATAACTGAAATATAATAAGGAAACCTAGGAAATTCTCCTGTCAGTTTACCATGCTCTGAATAAATACTGACACCCGTATTTAGAATCGCTCCTTTGGACGCTGCCTTAGAGATTGTTGTACACCAGAGCAACTTCCACAGTGAGGTCTGGGCTGGGTGGGAGGATATCCTAGCTGTCTTTTGTGAGAAAAGAATGATTCTTAAAGGGAGTTAGTTAGAAAATAGATGGATGTGACAGCTCAACCTCAGTCACGTTTCAAGCAGCTCCATTTGGGGAAAAAGTAGGTGAAAGCTGAATAAGTGGGACTGATTTCCTTAAAACTCTCTGTCCAGGCACAGTGGTGCATGCCTGTAACCCCAGCCACTTTAGAGACTGAGGCAGGATCCCAAGTTCAGCTAGGGCAACTTAAAAAACCATCCTTTTTTTTTTTTTTTTTTTTTTTTGAAGTGGGGATTGGACCCAGGGACGCTTTACCATGGAACTACATCTCCAACTCTTAATTTTTTATTTTGAGACAGAGTCTTGCTAAGTTGTCAGGCTGGCCTTGAACTCACAATCCTCCTGCCACTTTTATCTTAGTAATATGTCATAATTCAAAGTTGTGGCCCCTTGTTTTGAGCACTCAGAAATCTGCTTTTGCAAATAGGATGGCATCAATTTTAATGGTTGCTGCACAGCAAAGGAAAAAAATAGTGTGAAGGGAAAGCCTACAGAATGGGAGAAAATATTTCCCAGCTAAAACCTAACACCAAAATAAATAAATAAATAGCCCAATTAATAAACAAGCAAATGAACTGAACAGACATTTCTTAAAAGAAATTCAAATGACCAACAAATATATGAAAAAATGTTTAGCAATTGGGGAAATGCAAATCAAAACTACACTGGGGTTTGCCAGGCACGGTGGCACACACATCTATAATCCTAGCAGCTTGGGAAGCTGAGGCAGAAGGATTGCAGGTTCAAGGCCAGACTCAGCAACTTAGCGAGACCCTGTCTCAAAATAAAAAATAAAATGGGCTGAGGATAGGACTCAGTGGTTAAGTACTCCTGGGTTCAATCCTTGGTACCAAAACAAAAACACAAAAATTACACTAGGGTTTCTTCTCACTAGGATTTCTTACTGCAGTTATTACAGCAAGCATCAAGAATGCAAGCCTTAACAAATGCTGGCAAGGATGTGTGAAAAAGGAGCACTTACACACTGTTGGTGAGACTGTAAATTAGTATCGCAACTATGGAAAGCAGAGTGGAGATTCCTCAAAAGACAAGGAATGGAACCATCTATCCCACTCCTTGGTATTTATCCAAGAATTAAAGTCAGCATACCTGCATACCCATGTTCATAGCAGCACAATTCACAATACCCTAAATATGGAACCAGCCTAGGTGTCCACCAGTGGATGAATGGATAAGGAAAATATGGTATATATACACACAATGGAGTTTTATTCAGCCATAAGGAACAAAATTATATGATATCACTTGCAAGAAAATGGACAGAACTGAAGAACACCATGTTAAATGAAGTAAGACTCAAAGGGTTAAGGGTCATGTTTTTTCTCAAATGTGGAAACTTCAGAGAAAAAAGCCAAACAAAATGAGAATACAGGTGAGATCGGTAATTAGGGTAGAGGAAAAGGATCAGGGGGAGGCAGGAGGGAAAGACAAAGGGAGGTACTGGGATACTGGAGAAATCAATCAAATTATGTTATGTGTATGTATGCATGTCAAAAGGAATCCCACTGTTATGTATAATCATAATGCACCGATTTTTTCCAAAAAAGATAACTGCTTTTGCCAGCACATAGAGGAGTTTGTTTTCACTTATCCCTTGCAGGGCAGAACTTACACTAACCAAGATAAAAGACATAAAATCCCTATGCCAATTCACCAGTTTTCAGACCGAGACTTGCACTGATAGGATCAATTAGAATTTTCTGTCTGTCCACTGCCACAAACAGACAGGGAATAAAATCAGAAAGTTAAGTTTTTCAAAAACAAGGAACACAAAAAAGGGAGAAATAGGTAGATTGTATATTTAAAGCATTCGTTTAACAAAGATTTATAGGTCCCTGACTGTGTGTTGTGTTCTGTGCTAGGCACTGAGAAGTCAACAAGGAATCACACCAATAACCAGTCCATAAGGATTTGCAGTGCAGTGGGGTGGCAGCCAACAGACTGACCCTGTCAGTCAGTGTCAAAGCATTCCTTTCAGCTAATTCTAAGGTGGCACCGGAAGATTTAGGAGAGCAGATGAGGGCTGGGGGTATGGCTCAGAGGTAGAGTGCTTGCCTAATATGCCCCAGGCCTTGGTTAGATTCCTGACACCCCAAAAGAAGGGGAACTGAGCCTTGGGGAATTCAGGTGAGCCCCCTGGGAGGTGGTTATTTTAGCTGAGGAGTCAACTAGGAATGGGGAAAAAGAGATCAATACAGGGAAGGGCAGTGTGGGCAGTTCAGCCTAAGCATAGCTTTTTAGGAACTGCAAGTGGTTCAGCAAAGTGGTGTGAGGAGTCTGGGGGGCGGGGGGGACAAGGCGGCGGACAGGACTCATGGACTTAGGCTTGGACTTTATCTCCATAAATGGGGGGAGCAGCTGCCAGCTCTTCATGGGGGGCAGAATTTATCTTCCCAGTTACCAGAGCAGCTAATACTATGCATTCCTCTCTTTGGTGAACTTTTAGTGAATATCTGAGTAATGGCCACACTCCTGTCCTATGAACACACCACCCTTCCTTTACCTCCCCTCAGCCTCAGAGCATACAACTCTCCATCATACACTGCTGCAGACCCACCAAACTTCTGTTTTCAGACTCACTCCCATCTTTTATTATGCTTTTCTACGCCCTACACTCCTGGCATCCCTACCTACCCTACTTCCAGGAAATTACTGGATTTTTTCCTTTTCTTTTGAGATGGTGTCTTGCTATGTTGAAAAGGCTGGCCTTGAACTCCTGTGCTTAGGCAATCCTCCCATCTCAGCCTCCAGAGGAATGGGTACTACAAGGAGTACGCTGGGATAAAGAAAGAAACTCAACATTCCCCACCCGCTTCCTTGACAGCAGAACATCAGTGCTGTTCTATTCCTCTTTCTTCCAAACCAATCAGGGAAAACAAACCTATGCACAAACAATTCAGCTCCAAGGTTAAGTCTGATGGGTCTGAGCCAGGGGTTCTCAATCAATACTACCTCTCTAGGAAGCATGTATGGAGTGGAGAGAAAAAGCATTGTTTTTCAGTGTTACAAGGCCTGGGGCGACACTGATACTTAGAGAGAAGGGACCACAGATGCCGAATGGCCCAAAATGACATAAGAACTCCCAAGTCAAATAACCAGAGCAACCGTGGTGCTCTCTGCCCCTTGCCACTCACCACTTTAGGGCTATCTAGTGATACACTTCTGGTCAGCAAGATGAGCGACCTACCACGAAGCCTCTGGGGTGCCACCCCCAGAACAGCTTCTTCCCAATCTTCCATTTCCATCACTGGCACCTCCATTTTCTGTTACCAAGTCTTAAAAGCATTCATTTAACAAAGATTTATAGGTCCCAAGTCTTAAAATAATTTGGACTTCTAACCCTTAACCTTGGGGTGACTATGCATTTAGATTTGCCTGTGATAATCTGACTTCGCTTCTGTTCTCCCAGTGTAATTATTAATAGTGCCCACTGTCACTTCCAAAAGTCTTCTAAATTGCAGGATAGACTATATGGTCGACTTTATTCCCAACTGAGTCCTGGTCACTGCTTCCAAAAAGTACCTCTAATGCAGGGGTCAGCAAACTGACCTGCAGGCTGTTTTTGTACTTACTGAGAGCATAAAAAAATGGCTTTTAGACTTTTGGAAGATTGCAGGGGGCGGGGGAAGGATAAAAAAAATACTATTTCAGGACAACTGAAATTATATTAAAACTTCAGTGCCTGTAAATAAAATTTCATTGGAACACTGCCACACACATTTAGTGTTATCTACAGCTTCCTCCTTACAGGAGAGTTGTGTAGCTCAGAGACCGCCCACAGATCCTAAATTATCTAGCCCTTTTCTGAAAACGTTTGCCAAGCCCTGCACTAATGCACTAGTTCTGAGTCTCCTAACTGCATGCACGCGTGCAAAAGCCTACTGTTTCCCCTTCTCCTTTTTCGTGCCTTTATACTCCTGATTACTAGATAATCTCTAGGGGAAGAGTTTTGATCTTGTCACTTGCCCCATGGATATCTTCAGGGTTTCCTCCAAAGCCTGACAGTACTGTCCTATTCCTTGATCCTAAAGACTACAACCTAGGTTTCCAGACTTTGCCCCTCTTCCTTTAAAGCCAAATGGACTACTTCGTTTCCCTAACGAGCTTATACCATAAGCAGCCACTGCTTGTCTATGCCTCTCCTCCATTCCATCGGTTCCTCAAAATTACACGGAAACAGTCACTCCTCCGACATGCCTTCATTCATCAAATCAGGGGCAAGGCTCAGAGACACAAAGACAACAGACGAGGGCAGGAAACAGCATGTCAAACGAGCCCAGTGCATGAAGCAGGCGTGCCCAGAACGAGGCTTCGGAGGTGACATTTACACTGGGCTTTTAAAGAGAGAGAGGCCGGCCAAAGGACGTCCGGCTGCACTCAATGGGAATAAAGCTGAATGGGCGAGGAGTGCGGCCACCTCAGCCTCCTCACTTCCCACCGCCGCGGAGGCTGTGCTACGAGGAGACCTTGGTCTAAGATCCCTTAAGGGAACTCTGCAAGAGCATCCGAAACCACCGTGGGTGGCGCCCGGTGCCCGCGCAGGCGGCCCCGAGATCCCCGAGGCCAGAGAGCCCTGGCGCGGGCTCGGTGCATCCTCTCCGTAACGGTGGACTCCGGCCCGTCGCCAGAACTTCTGGGCGCTGCCTGGTCTGCACGCCCACGCTGCCCGCGTCCCGGCCAGCGACTCGTCGCCGCACCTAGCAGCCAACACTACGCGGCGGTCTGGACCCGGCGTCCCGCCTGGGCCACCCCGGCGCCGCCTTGGCGCACGTGAAGCTCCCGGGCCCGGCGGGAGCAAACAGGCGGGAGTCCGCGGGCGCGAACCCGGGTCTGGAGATAGAAGCGATTCCGGGGCGCACGCGCGCCGCGGGGAGACTGGGCGGAGCGCGTCTCCTGGAGGGGCTGCCGAGGAAAGGCGAGCGCGTGGCGCCCCGGAACCCGCGCACGCGCTGTGGCCTCGCCCCGCCTATGCGCGCGCGCGTCCGGCGCACCATCCTTTCTTCAGACCCGCCCCCCTCGTGTACTTGGCCGAGCGGAGGCGTGGACAGGAGCGGGGAAGTGTGGGGCGAGGTGGGCGGGGAGTCGCGCGCGAGCGCGGCCCGCGCAGAAGGGCGGGGCAGGGGAGAGCCGAGACAACGTTACCCCGCCAGCGCCCAATCAGCGGCCGGCCCGGCCCCGCCCCCTCCGCGCTCGTTATTGGCTGGGCGGCCCCGGGTGGGCGGGGCCGGCCGTGGGGTTGGGGCGGGCAGGGGGCGGGGAGGAGGAGGAAGGCGCTGGCGGGCAGTGATGGCGGCGGGTGATGGGGACGTGAAGCTAGGCACCCTGGGGAGTGGCAGCGAGAGCAGCAGCGACGGCAGCGGCGGGAGCCCGGGCGGCGCGGGAGCGGCAGCGGAAGGGGGCGGCTGGGCGGCGGCGGCGTTGGCGCTTCTGGCGGGGGGCGGGGAGATGCTGCTGAACGTGGCGCTGGTGGCGCTGGTGCTGCTGGGGGCCTACCGGCTGTGGGTGCGCTGGGGGCGGCGGGGTCTGGGCGCGGGGCCCGGGGCGGGCGAGGAGAGCCCGGCCGCCTCCCTCCCGCGCATGAAGAAGCGGGACTTCAGCCTGGAGCAGCTCCGCCAGTACGACGGCTCCCGCACGCCGCGCATCCTGCTCGCGGTCAATGGGAAAGTCTTCGACGTGACCAAAGGCAGCAAGTTCTACGGCCCCGGTGAGGAGGGGCGAGGGGCGAGGGGCCCTGCGCTGGCAGGTGCGGCCGGGGGCGACGGCGGCGCGGGCCCCTCGCCCGGCTCGCCCGGGCCGGCCCGCCCGCACGCCCGCCTCCGGGCCTGCCCCCGGGGCGCCCGTCCGCGCCCGTCCCGGTTCTCCTCGCGGCTTTCTCTCGAGCTGAAATTTTCAAAATCCCCGTGGCCGTCGCCAGTCACGCCGGCGCCCGCCTTCCCTGGGCTTGCCGATGTCTGGGTGGTCGGGGGCCGGAGGGAGGGGGCTTTCTGAAGTGCAGACCCCAAGTTTTAGGCCTTGCGAGTCACCCCTCTCCCTTCTTTACCTCTGCATCGCCACCCATCTTCCCTTCCCGTCTCTGGACCACTCCCCATAAGGCCACGTTTAGGGACACGTAGTTCCAAAGTCCCAGCCCTCCGGGCTGTGAAGTCCGGGCGTCTGTGCAGCACCTCGGACTCTTCTGAAACCAGCTTTGGTTCGGAGATGCTTTCCAAGATTAACACTGTCTGTGGGATGAGGACCGACCAGAAGGCAGACCTTAGTAAAGACTGGCAGGGACCTTGGCCCTGAATGTCGGGGTGGAGCTCCTGTACCCAGCAGGCGTGTCTGGCTGGTTTCGTTTTTTCTTTCTTTTCGTTTTTTTTTTCTTTTTTTCCTCTCTCTGTCATAAGTATTCAGATACACGTTGATAATGTTTTGTTGTGTTTTTCCCTTAGAAGAACTGAGGAGAAAAAAACTGTATATTCAGACCCTCTCTCTCCATCGGTTCTGGAAGTTAGTTTTTTGGAGCTTAACTTTTGGAGACCTGTGTATGTAGGGTAGTTGATTTAGAAGCTCTTGTTTTACACTGTAGTCATAACATACATTCCAGATTATGCAAATAAACTTCAGACTCAACCTGTTGGTGTCCCATAAAACTGAGCAACATTGCGCATTGGTTGTGCAGTGGTTAATTCTAAGCTTTAAAAAGAAAAGTGGCTACAGTAAGAATGAATAATAAAGTTAGACACCCATAGTGCCTGTTAGTAGAAGAAGTACACATCCCACTCTTAAAGTCAAGGGGGCTGGCATTCTGGACACAAAATTATTTCCTTTTCTATTTTATCTTTTAGTACATAAGATTTATTATTGACACTTGGAAATATATACTTCCAGTTGCAGTGACTGGATGATATTTTAGAAGTGCTTTGGTTGTTTCTTAATCAGAGTAGAGATAAAGGATTTTGTGTGTTGATCTATTTCATATATTTCTTGGTTGGTTGTATTTGTATGTGTGTATCTACCTTCACTCCAGCCAAGTCATAGATAATTTATAAGGTATTTGCTTCTGGTCACATAAATAAGAACACCAGATGTCTCCCTACTTATGTCAGCTGAAATAGTTAATGCTTTTTGTTTATTAAGAGCACATGGGACACGAGAATAGAGCCAAAGTACAGTATTTAAACAGATAAATAAATTTTTAAATCAAATATTTACACATTTTGTGCCTAGTTAAAGCTTTTTCCCCACTGGTATTAAAATCTGTAGAGTGATTAGAGATTTTATGTAGGTTGATCTTTTTAATGTAGAACTCAAAAAAGATCTGCCTTTGTGCCATGTAAACTGCTAATGAAGCAAAGTATTAACACAAAGAAGTATTTAGTGCTCATACATTATACTTTGGCACTACCTGAAAACAGCTAGGAAAGAGTCATGGACATAGTTTGGCAGCCCCCACTGGCAAATGTTCCATGACAAGAAGTTAAAAACTAAGGTAAGAATAATAGTTCTGATGTAAATTGCTTTTGTGTGGCTTGAGCATTGAAGAGTTCCTCAAAACAGCGAAGTCAGTTTTAGGTTAACTTCCTAGCAGTTCCCAAGTTCTGATAACAGCCTAGGAGTGATACTTCGTTATGTTATTCTAAGTATTGGTCAAACAGCTTACTAGAGATATTTAGAAGACATTATTATTGAAAGGAACCGTAGGGCTGGGGTTTCAGTGGTAGAGCACTTGCCTAGCACATGTGAGGCACTGGGTTCGATCCTCAGCACCACATAAAAAAATAAACCAAATTTTTTTAAAAAAAGAAAGGAACCTTAAAGGTAACCAGATCGTCTTGGGGCTTAGAATGGATTTATATTTCACATTAGTAGAAAATGCCATAGCACTTTGTAGAAGTTCTGAAACCAAATTTCTGTCTATGAAACAAGTATAACTTCTAATATCCATTTTTATCCTCAAATAATTTTGTACCAGAATAATTCAGAAATAGTAATGCTTATCTGAGAATCTTAGTAACTTGAAAGAATGAGCTAAGGGAGCTAGAAAATCTAGTTTTTATGCCTCGCCAATAACTACTCCAGTTTCACAATCATTTAGAATTAAAGATTGTTTTGTGATTTGTTTTTCATGATGTGAGACATATTTTGTCATTTTAAAAATTCAAATTCTTAAAATTCAATTTCTTTAATATTGACAAATGTAGTTATTACCAACTGTTAGCCAAAATGTGTTAACTATATTTGTCAATATTACATGTGGTAACAGGTCAGGCACTTGGCCAGTGTGTGAGGAAAGTGTGATCATGTCAGAAACAATGAATATGGAAGGAAAAAAGAAACCAGATTTATTAAGCACCAGCTCTTATCAGATCCATTAACTTGTCCTCTTCACAATTTCTCGCTGAAGTTGCTAAGTATTCCTGCCTGACAGATGAGGAGTCTGAGGTTTAGGTAAATGGGCTTGGGTCACAGACATGAGAAATCAAGATGTGTTTGACCACAAAGCTTATCTACACTATTTAGTAAACTGTTTCTGGGATAAGCTTGTAGATAATCTTACTGTTTTTCTTTTATATCCTCCCCTAGTTTTCATAAGTGTTTAAAGCCTCAAACACTTTCTGTGGCAAAACAGGTACCTCTGTAATCTCAGCTACTTAGGAGGCTGAGGCAGGAGAATCACAAGTTTTGAGGACAGACTGAGCAACTTAGACCCCATCTCAAAAAATTAAAGGACTTGGGTGTAGCTCAGTGGTAAAGCATCCTTGGTTCAATTCCCGATACTAAATAAAACAAAAACACTTTTGTGGCTTTGTGTTATGCTGTCCAGTATGGTAGCCACAAGCCTCAAATGGTCAAATTAAAATTAATATAATTAAAAGTTGAGTTCTTCAGTCACTAACCACACATCAAATGCTCAGTTGCATGGCTGCTGTATTTGACAATGTACTTTATAGAGTATTTCCGTCTTCCAGAGAGTTCTGTTGAACTGCATTGATTCTAGAGGTCAAAGTAGGAGAAGGAAGCTCTATTTCTTGAGTTTATTATCTCATTTACATTTCAAACAGCCCTAGAAATAGGTAATGTTCTCATTTTACATTTGTGAAAACTGAAACTTGAAAGATTTTGCCCAAAGTCGTGTATCTACTAAAGAACAATATTAGAAATCAAACCCGGGCCCAACTGGTTCCACTGGCCATCCCGTTCCCATTGTCACGCCATCTGTCCAATTTCACACGTTTACAGAGTCATAATAGAATTTGAAGACTCAGTATAATTTTAAATAATTTAATCATTACCACAGTGGAATTCTACCAGTATTTCTCATTTTTTCTTTGGGGGAAAAAATACATATTAGATCTTTTTAATAGTTTATTCTACATTCCTGAAACTTAGAATATACTTCTCCCTGATTCTTATGTGTTCCTCAACGTATACCAAAGCCAAGTCCAATTTGCATTTAAAATTCCACTGAAAAGAAAATAAGTCACGGAAGTACCCTATGAGATGCCTAATGTTCAGGAGATTGGGGAAAGGAGCACATGAACCTTTAGGCATTTTTCCTCCTTTTTCAAATTTTATCTCCAGTATGTTAATTTTTATTTACTGCTTTGGTCCGCAGAATTGCAGCTGAAGCAAGAGTTGCAATGTAAAGATCTGACCCAACCTGATCCCTCCTCCATGGGTATCCTCAAGTTGGCACCACCCAGCTGTCCTGGCTTCTTGCTTTGGAGCTAGGTAGATAAAAGAATCAGCTAAGTTTTCTGAAGAATTTTATATTCGAAAATTTCTACTAGTTGTTTGTGCAGCACCTACTTGGTTGGCCCTTCCAAGTTCAACATCATTCCATTGTTTTTAATCTTTGGGGGAATTATATTTGTGTTGAATAATAAAGCAAATCACAAAAGGAAAGCTTAAGACAAGTCCGAGACCAGAAGATCTTATTCAAGGTGAAAGAAATGGTAGACTAGTAACAACTGGAACTAACCATTCAGATTCTTCTTTTAATTTTTATTTCGACATTGTGTGATATACACCGTTCCTCCCTCTGTGTATTCATGATGGACATCACTGTACAATTTTTTTTTACAGAGCCTATAACCTATCTAAATCTTTAATATATGGTTTAAGCTCCTCTTTTAAATACTAAGGAATTTCCTGGATTTTATTACAGTAAAATCTCAAGATGTAAGGGAGTTAACTGAGTTTTCAAACCAGATGTGTCCCTACCCTTGAAGAGTTAATGGTCTGTTGAGACAAGCAGTAAAAACATTTCAATACATAATTTGTAATTAAATGTGCTATGAAGGAAATTAACAAGATACATAATAAAGGATAATAAGGGACTTTATTTAGATTATTTAGCAAAAGTACCTTTTTTATATTAGATTGTCAAGAGAAAAGGGTTGACATTTAAACACAAACCTGAAGTAGCCATACAAAGATTGGATGTGCAGGTATTCTGAAACTGGATTATTACTCTGATTACTGTATGTATAGACTGAGTAAACTGAAGCCATCTAATAACTAGATCTAGAATTGATCATGCTGGAAACATCTATCATCTTTATTGATTTTCAGATTTAACTCAGCTTTTGACTAGTATTACCTCAGTATTTCTTATTCCAACCCTTTACTCAAGTAATTTGTGTAATTTTTTTTATCTCACATTAACACTTTCTTTTGAGAGCTTAATCAGTTCATGTGTTTTGTGATTACTGATATAGTTACATTCATTTTTACCATCTTATTTTGTGGTTTCTCTTTACTGATAGTCCCCAACTTGCAGTAGTTCAACTTAATTTCTTGAAATTTGTTGTTTTCTCGGGCTAGCAATACACAGAGAGGCAGCAGGCTCCAGCTGCCAGGCAGCTACCTCATCAGGAGGGAAATTGACTGGTGCACTACAGTGTGCTGTCACTAAGCTAGGGTGGTCAGTGACTTAGGTGGACCAAATGCATTTTTACTTAGGATGTTTTCAGTGCATAACCCCCCACCATAAGCTGAGAAGCATCTGTATGATTCTGTGATTCTTTCCTCTCTTCCCCACTGTTTTTCCTTGTCAGATTTTATGCCTTCCACCTACTCTCCTTTACTGATTTGAATGCATTCTAGTTCTGTAGTTCTATTTTTTTGATAGTTCCCCAAGGTTTTGGCTATGAACGCTATTCTGTCCATTGGAACAATGTGAGAATTTTGGCCGAATATCATTTGTGTGAATTAGAAACAGCTGCCTCTTTAAGACAATTTACTACCCTCTGACAGTTATTAACAAATACACACAGTTGGCACGACTGCAGATGTATGTAACGCCACTGGAGTTGGGCCGCACATGGCAGCTCCTGACCCTGGTTGAAAGGCCTAACTTTGATCCCCTGTCCTGCTTTCAAAACTGTCACTGTTCAACCGTTGGTTCCAGTGCGATTTCAGCTGGTATCTTTTTTAGTAGTCTTTATATTTACCGCTGTGGTTGCCTTTTTAAGAAATGCACTGTTTTTGCTTCATGCTCCTTTGTTTAGAGTCCAGTCTTTGTTTTAGTGAGGAATGTCCTGGAGGTCTTCTCATTGGTAGAAAACATTCCATGTGTCCCCACTCAGGAGTACGATTGTGGGCTGAGCCCGAAGACTAGATAGACTTGCTACACCTGGTCACCTCAGTAGCACCTCAGTAGTGGTTTGTCTTTCCTTTTATTAATCTGTGTTCCTTTTGGCTGTAGTTTCTTTTTTCTCTTTGCCCTTGGGATTCTGCTCTTCCAGGATTTCTCCAGGTACGGTTTTGGTTTTAACATGTGCTGGACTCCTAAAACGTGTGAAGATGTGTCATTTATTCTTTTAGAAAATTTGCCACCTCTATTCTCTCTGTTCCTTCCTCTGGAACTCTTAATGGATGTATATTAGTCTTTCATTCTATTCTTTGTGTCTCATAATCTTTCTTATGTTCCATTAATTGATTGGTTGCAGTGCTGGGGTTGACCCAGGCCTGGCCCGTGCTATATGCAAGCGCTCTGCCTTGCTGCTACATTCCCGGCCCCATTTCTTAATTTTTTGATAACTTGAATTTTATCCATGGGATGCTAATTCTCTGTTGTGTGTGCTTACTCCCTGGTAGTTTGTAATTATTATAATGAAAAGTATCTTCCACAGTTACTGCATTTTTGTTTCTGGGACGTTCCCTGTACTACTCCATGAGCCCTGGGTTAGAGAAGTGTACCTATAGAATGATTTGGGGATGTTTCAAAATAGAGTCTCAAGTAAGTTTAAAAAGTAGTTTTTTTAAAAAATGAGTGAATGCATGCTTAAAATAGAAAATTCAGAAGGATATACAATGAAAAATAAGTCTCCTCCTCACAAACACCACGTTCCACTCCATAGAAGTAAGGGCTTAGTTCAGTGTTGTTCCAGAGCTATTCTGTCGAAGTTCGAGCATATGGGTATGAACCTTATTCCCCCACGCTAATTACAGTGTACTATATATACCTTTAGCAGTATTTTACTATCTCGAGAGCCTTTCGTGTCTGTGTAGAGAGCTATCTTGTTTGCAGCCCGCTATTAACATTTGAGTTGTTTCCAGTCTCTTACTATTTGATACTGCAGTAAATATTCATGTCTGCATTTACACGTGAGTAAAATTATAAATTCCTAGTGTGAAATTGCTGAGGCTTAGAGTGTGGACATTTTTCATTTGGGTGTTTATTTCTGAATTATATGGGATGCTAGTTCTGAAGAGATTGGAACAACTTACAGTTCATGAAAATGCCTGTTTCTCATCCTCTTTCCAAAAATATGATATTAAACTTCTTGGTCTTTGTCAATCTGAGAAGTTAAAATGGCATCTCGTTGTTTTAATTTCCATTTCACTTTTTCTGAGTGAGGTTGGGCATCTTTTCAAGAATTTGAGCCATTTACATTTCTTTTTCTACAAATTATTCATATATCCTTTACCACAGTTTTTCAGTCATGATATTAATCTTTTCAGCCTTTACTGGAATATTTTTCCTAGTTATTGGTCTTTATTTTTGTGTTTTTAAACCATACAAATTCGTGGTTTATGTATTCAGATGTATCTTTTATTGTCTGCTAAGTTGTGTGTCATGCTTAGACTTTTTACACTTGGAGATTTTTTTGATCTAGTTTAATACTTTCATAGTTTTTTGGGTTTTAGTTCCATTTGGAATTTATTTTGCTTTAAGATATGAAATAAGAATGCAACCTCTGTGAGGATATTTTGTTTTGTTTTGAATAGAAGGCTTTACTTGTCCTGGTATAGTTTATGCAGTGATCCTTTTATTCCCCATACTTGAAGTATCATCTGTACTGTTTAATTTCTATAGATATTTGAGTTCTTGCTATTTTTTTTCACCTTAGATTTCTCATTCTACATGGGTTAGGTAAACTCAGGCCCCACTCACACAAATGACACAATCCTGGGGTCTTAATTTTTTAGTTTTCCCTTCCCCCATCCTACCCATGAGCCCGGAGGCCAAGGCCATAAGCCCAATCCACCAGATTAATGAGACTCTTCTGGTTTAACTTTCAGAAACAAGATTGGATTTTCAGTCCTTTGTAGAATCACTGTATTGAAGAAATTTTCTAGTTTGGCCTCAACTTTAGACAGGTAAAATGACTTCCCCATTTTGTATGTGAGGACTCTAAGGACTGTGGAAAGTTAGACTTGCCTAATGACACTTGTTTAATGGATCCGCTAGAAGGCAAGTATAAGAGAAGTTCTTTCAGTTTTACTATACTAGCTCTAAAAGTCTTGGGGCTTCCTGGCCCGGTGGGGTGTGTGTGTGTGTTGGACTTCACTTATCACTTTGATGTATTGCAACATTTGTTCTTAGGCCCATCATAATCTTATTTAAATAAGTTACCAAGTATTATTGGATATTCAAAAAAGACTATTGTTGAAACAGGCCAGAAGACTGGACTGTTTATACACTTTAATAAGTTAAAGTTTGATTTGAGAGCTATGGTTTATTAAAACATAGAAGTAAAAAAATTTTTTTTTTCTTTTTTTGGTACTGGGGATTGAACTCAGGGGTACTCGACCACTGAGCCACATCCCCAGCCCTATTTTGTGTTTTATGTAGAGACAGGGTCTCACTGAGTTGCTTAGCCCCTTGCTGTTGCTGAGGCTGGCTTTGAACTCGTGATTCTCCTGTCTCAGCCTCCCTAAGTGCTGGGATTACAGGCTTGCACCACCGGGATTACAGCCCAGCTGTAAGTAAAATATTTATCATGGATTTTATCCTTATGAATTTTTTATTCTGTCATGAAATGTTTCTTCTCTTTCTCTAATCATCCTAATAATCCGAGAATTATCAGTTATTACATATTTTATTTGGTTCTTCCTGACATTTTTTGTTCATTAAATTATTCTTTAAACATTGTTTTTTAATGAGCATATATTGTCACAATTGCAAGAATGTCACCCTGTTTTGTATTAAAATAAGCAGTTTAAAGCTGCAAGTCACTAATGGGTTTATTGATTTTTGAACTTTAAAAATCTGAACCACAGTTGAGTTTACTCTGAAAAGTAATGATGAAATTTTAATTCTAACTACTATCATGTCATTTTCATATATTAAACTATGTCTTTGAAGTAAATTTCATCTTTAAAATTATGTCCTAGAATATTTGTTATTGCTAAACAATGCTGTTCTTTTCTTTTTTGTAACAAGGATTTTCTTGAAATTGTGAATCTGTTTTTCTACAGTATTATATCTCAATCTCTGTTAAAGCAACAGGATTTCTCTTAGTTATTACTGAATCACAGATCTTCAACTTACAATGAGGTCACAATCTAATAAACCCATCATTAAGTTGAAAAAAATGAGTAAGTCAAAAATGTATTTAAGCCAGGCGCAGTGGCGCACACCTGTAATCCCAGCACTTTGGGAGGCTGAGGCAGGAGAATTGCAAGTTCAAAGCCAGCCTCAGCAAGGGTGAGGCGCTAAGCAACTCAGACCCTGTCTCTACATAAAACACAAAATAGGGCTGGGGATGTGGCTCAGTGGTCAAGTACCCCTAAGTTCAATCCCCAGCACCAAAAAAAAAAAAAAAAAAAGTATTTAACCTACCAAACATCACAGCTTAGCATAACCTACCTTGAATGTGCTCCAGAACACTTAACTCAGCCTACAGCTGGGCAAAATCATATACAAAGCCTATTTTATACTAAAATGTTGACTATTTCATACAATTTAGTGAATACGTTATCCAAAAATATAAATAAATAAATATTTATTTATTTATTTATATTTATATATATATATTTTGCAACACCATGTGCTGTGTGGTGCAGGTGGCTTCCCCTTGATCACAGGGCTGATTGGAGCTGCAGCTCACTGCCACTGCCCAGAAGCACAACCATTCCTAGGAAGAGATCGAAATTCAGAGTCTAGTGTTACTCATAAAATCAAAAAATTGGTTGGGCATTGTCTGTGTTAGTCTAAATGAGTCTCAGTAGTCAGAAATAACCAGGTTAGTCCACTGAGCCAGCCTTTGCTTTCCTTTGTAAATTATATCACACCTAAATAGACGTAATATGATTTCAGATTTGCTTTCCTCGAGTAGTTCCCTGTTATTTCAATTTGGATAGAAAAGTATTATCAAAGTATTAGAATTGGTAACATTTAGGTTGGTTGTGTAAGAGGGTAGAAGGATGGGGAGGTACTGCTGATTTTCAGATCTACTTCTGATTGTACTATGAATGCAGGGAAATGTCCTTTATTTAGACTTCAAATCCTCCTTGGCCAGAACGACCTGTGCAATTCCAGCTCTAGTTCTTAATCTCAATGTTGTGTTCTTTATAGGTCTTACAAGAAAGAGCAAAGAAAACTGTTGCCAAAAGAGCTTTTCAGAACTTAAATGCTTCCAGGGAAATTCCAAACACATGGAGAGGGTAGCTCAGTACAGCCTAGGAGCAGGGCAGTATGTTAATCATTGAATCATCCTGTTCTGTGTTCATTTTGTCTAGAGTTTGGCTTGGATTATTAACTCTTGAAAAAGTTTACTCTTACTAAGTCAGCTGTCTAAAATCAAGAAGAGAATACATGTATGTATGAAGTTTTGTTTGGTTTTTATATTCAATGTCAAGGCTTCCCTGGGGAATATGGCAGAGTGATTCACTAGAGAAAGCCCTGCTGTATTTTAATATTGAAGATACAGATCGAAGGTTTACTGACGGATGATTTTATTTTTATTTATTTATTTCTTGTGTGTGTATATGTGTGGCTGGAGAGCAAACCAGGGCCTCACATGTTTGCTGTTTTTATGATAATCTTCTTTCCTTTGTATCACTTAGACCTGTTTTATGATTTATACTCTGAAGCGCCTGGCATATTGACTATTGCAGGACAGGGAGGTACATGCTATAACAATACTAAGAAAAGCTGTTGTCGATTTTCCTTAATTTAAGAAGTATTCTAAAATTCCATTCCCCTGAAATTTTGTAATTAGTAAAATGCTCCAGTTTTCTGGGTTGACATTCCATCTTTGGGTTTTTGGGTCCCTTGCGAATTTTCTCCAGATGTAATATTTGCAGTAGTTAGAAAAGTAGAAGTCGGACTTGGAATTGTCAGTGATTTTAGGCAAGTCACTGAAGTTGCCTTAAAAAAAGCAAAATCTGTACCTTCCACCTGGTGACACTCCAAGAAAGAAAAGTGTGGTTGCTGGAAAATTCTTTTAAAAAGTCAAAGTTATTAATTTCCATTTATAGATTGTTAAAACCATGATCCATTTTAATTTTCCTCTTGTGCTTCAGTTGTTACTGTTTTAAGTTGGTAGCATTAGTCCTGTCAGCCTTAAGAAGCTACAGATTTAATGTCTATAGATTTTTGGTCGTCATTGTTTCTCAACAAAAACTATCACACTAACTCTGCGCATGTGCACACACACACCCTCTCTTCAATCTTCTGAAAGCACGCATTGCCACAAAGCTTGTAGAGTTCTAGAAAACAACCAGAAACAAGACTACTATTCTAGGATGGACTACTTTTCTTCTCCCTAGAAGTTGTCCTTGCTTAATTTTAGAAGTTAACATTTCTCCTAGGATAATTAACTCCAATTTAATGAACTTTGGATTTTACTCTGTAAATATAGACTATATTGAATTTCTTTTTCTAAATACCCTTTTGAATGTCAGTTGAAATTATGGACAAAGTTTGAAAGTCCTAAATGTTGGCCAATGGTAAGTAGTATCCCATTTTCTTATCTAGAAGGTACATTTGAAAGTACAAAATGGTAGCCTAAGTTTATTTTACTAAGATAATGAATAAGTAAATTAAAGGTACATCCATTCAGTGGGAAGGTATTGAATAATAATTGTTGGTAATCATCTAATACCAAGTAGTAATGTGGGAAGTGCAGTGAACTTGTCAGAGAATGAGTTTCTTATATCTGATCAACTTTATAGTACAGTGCTGTCAGTGATTCAAATTAATGTTCATAACTGTAGATTTTTGTCTACTTAAGGGAAACAGATTTCTCTCTTAAAGATACACTTTTTGACGTATAACTTGCAATTTCTTAAATGCTTTAAAATATGAGTATGGATGTAATCATTATTCTGTTTATTTAAAAAAAAAAAAAAAAACAAGGAATTTTCCATTTTTCCTACTTGTTTACTTCTCATTAGAAAGTGCTTTATCCTAATCCCGCTCATTGACTACTCTGTTATTCATAATAGTGAATGAAACCAGTACCTTTCGTTTTAAAACTGTTTTCTCTACATAATGACCTTTGTCATATGGATATCTTACAGACTCAGGAAAGTTTCTCTTGTAAAATTCAGGTATTTTGGAAATCTTACTTATTAGCACTTCAATCTTTTTAAAAAAAAAAGTTTTAAGCAGAAAAATGTGCTTGATCCCACTCTGCAGCCTAAGAAAACAGTTAAGTCTTAAACGAGTTTTATCATTAAACTCATTTGCAAGCCAGGCATGGTAGTACATGCCTGTAATCCAGTGACTTGGGAGGCTAATAAGGCAAGAAGATTGCAAGTTCAAGGACAGCCTCATCAACTTAGTGAGATCCTAAGCAACTTAGCAAGACCTTGTTTCAAAAAATGAAAAGGACTGGGATATAGCTCAGTGCTAACACACCCTTGGGTTCAATCCCCAGTACCAAAAAATTTTTCCTAAGTAGCTAGACTGTACTAATTATATGAAGTAAAATTTTCTCTTCCATTCCCTATAAATGTTGTCATTGTTAATTCTTGGTCCATATTCTTCCTGGCATTTTCCTTTTTGGTTTTTTTGGGTTTTGTTATTCTTTTTCCCCCCCTGGTATTTTTCATACATTTACAACATATGAAATATGCATGCATATATATTTTTTAATTCATACTAAGTACTTATACTCTGCTGATTGCTTTTTCCAGTAAGTATATCATGGACATCTATGTCAGCACATTACAGTTACCTTACTCTTACAGCTGAGTAGCATTTTGTTAAATTAATGCACTCTAATTTATTTAATCAAATTTCTTGATGTAAGAAATTAGGTTGTTTCAATTTTTCGATGTTAACATCTGTTTTAAATAGCTGAATTATCTTTTTAATTGTGCTTTAGGTAGAGATTTTGCTTAAGGGTCAGAATCTTGAATTTCTCATTTGGAACCATGGCTGATTAATTTGGAAGAAATGCGTTATGTTGCTGTTCCACGCCAGTCACTGTGCTGAGCTTTTAGGATACAGAAACGAGCAAACACGGGGAGTGCTTCACTGTCAGCACTGGAGTCAGGCCTTCCGGTTCCCCTGAGAGTGGCACCTAAATCCCCCAGCAAGGGGGTCCAGAGCTATTCCTTAAGGCTCCTTCCTAGGATTCCCAGGAGTCAGGACAAATGAAAACTATTGTTTTCCTTAATGATAATTGTGTGTATATATTACAGTGGCCAGATGATATTTTTAAAACAAGTCATATTTTTTACCACAACATTCATTAAGGAAAGATTGACCGAGCATGTGCTGTGCATAGAACTGGCCAATGGACCTGCAAAGGTAAAAATGGGACAGGAGAAAACAGCATGGATTCAGAGTTCACCTGAATCTGCACAGAACATAGCTGTTGGCTATTTTTAGATTCCACTATCAGCAGCCGGGAGAGTGCCATCTCTTCTCAAGCAAACTAGCTTCTAAACCTAACTTCCTAAGTCACCTCACAGTCTTCATTGTAAAGCCTAGTTTGGGATGTCTAAACCAATTGAAATGTAAGGTTTAAAGTTTCACTGAAAAGCTTTACTTGGGTCAAAGGCAGATTTCCAACAAATTTCTTCTCATTGTTTCATCTCTGTGTGCATATTTTAAAATTATAGCTATGTACCAAATATGAATTATGGTGAAAATTTTTTATTTGGACATTCTAAAATATTATTAATCAGTCTGTGTAATTTCTTTTCTTTTTTTCAGCGGGTCCATATGGAATATTTGCTGGTAGGGATGCTTCCAGAGGACTGGCAACATTTTGCCTAGATAAGGATGCACTTAGAGATGAATATGATGATCTCTCAGATTTGAATGCAGTACAGATGGAGAGTGTTCGAGAATGGGAAATGCAGTTTAAAGGTACCTTCGTTTTGTTGGGTTCTTTAGAAAATTAATTATATATAAAGAAGTGTATACTATTTCACATTTTAAGAGCCTAAGGATGTCATCTCTTTTTATTAACATTCATTATTAAACGATATTTTAAGCATACTAAATATTAGTATGATTGTTACATGTGATAGTTATTTTGAAAATCCATATTTTAGTACGGACTTGTTACCAGGCTTAGTGGTATGCATTTCTAATCCCAGCTACTTAAGAGGCTGAGGCAGGGAGATCATTTGGACCCAGGAGTTTGAGACCAGCCTAGGCAACACAGACCCCAACTCAAAAAAAGAGAGAGAAAGAAACCTTGGCTTGTTACAAACTTCAAATCTCAAAAATTGTGAAACTTTTTTGTTTGTTTGTTTTTAATGAAACACTGAATTGATGAGGCTATCAATACCATGATAATAATTTATTCCAAAATGATTTAATTAGACTTACCCTTGAACATAAAAGGAGTATTACTTCTTTTAGTATGCACTCATGACATCAGTTTCTGCCACCTGTGTGATACTGTCAGCTGTGGAGCTGACCTCTAGGTCCCCTGGAGCAACTGTTCTGGCTCCTTGGCACTTGCACTGGTCTTGTATAAAGCAGTTCCCTTAGCTCATCTTTTAACAGATGATCCAGGTAATTCAAATTGAATTCACTTAGCCTAGGTTTCAATTCCTGACCAAGAAACAAACATGTTGATATATATCACCTACATACAGAGTACTAAATTAAACACCTGGTCACATAAAAACAAGCAAAGTGGCAGATCTAAGAAGAGTTTGATAGAGGAAAGGAATAATAATGTGACAGGGGTCACACACTGAGACCTTAAAGAACATAGGGTAAGAAGTAACAAATGAATTTTGATCTTCTCAATCACCAGCACCACCCCAAAAAAAAGAGAGTTGAACTGTTCTGAGACTCATAGTGCACTTTAGATCAGCTTCAAAGTACATGTATTCAGTCAGATGCCATGGCACACGCTTGTAATTCCAGTGATTTGGGAGGCCAAGGCAGAAGGATCACAGGTTTGAGGCTAGTCTCAGCAACTTAGTGAGACCATGTCTCACCATAAAAAATAAAAAATAAAAAAGGCTGAGGCTATGACTCAGCAATTATGTGCCCCTGGGTTCAATCCCTAGTACCAAAAAAAAAAGAAGAAGAAGAAGGAAAGTACACCTCTCCAGACTCCAGACATAACCCAAAGGTCTCAGCTGGATAGCTCTGGTGTGGGTCCTGTACATGGATATTATCTAAAAGTTCTACAGGTGTTTTCTGACACCATGTTGGATTTAGAGCTGCTGGTATACAGGCACCATCTTGCAAAAAATATTTCAGGATCCTTGAAAGCTCCTGCTTGCTTTTGTTCAGGCTTTCCATGGGTTTAAAGACAAGCCATGGTGAAGCATTAGGGAGAACTTAGCTTACTCTGTATAATCCCCAAAGAGACAAGCACCTTCCCTCTGTGTGATGCAATAGTAAAGCCAATTTGACCATTACTGATTTTCTTTTAATATATCTTTCAGAAAAATATGATTATGTAGGCAGACTCCTAAAACCAGGGGAAGAACCTTCAGAATATACAGATGAAGAAGATACCAAGGATCACAATAAACAGGATTGAACTTTGTAAACAACCAAAGTCAGGGGCCTTCAGAACTGCAATTCTTACTCCCTTTCACAGAATGTCCAGTGTCTTTGGGTTTGATTCACCTGCTGCGAAAAACATTCAACAGATTGTGTACAAGATGTATGGGTCTCACTATGAAGACTTGAATACTAGACATTATTTATGCTGCCAGACTCATTTGTTGCAGTTGTTTGTAATGTCTGGTGGGGCTTCATCGTCCTGAAAAGGAGGAGACAGGGATTTCTTAAACCACAAGAAAGTCACGAGGTTACTTTTAGCTTTTTCTCTTCCTCTTTGTCTCTTCCCCCTTTCCTGTCTTCTTCCCTCCCTTCCCCCTCTTCTTCCCTTCTTTCCCTTCCCTTTCTTCCCTTTTTTTTTTGTTTCCATGTGTCAAAGACAACCAGCTATGTATTTGCTACTCAAGCCTACAGATCTCCTCAGAAAACAGCTAGGGACTCCCGTTTCATGCTGCGTTCTTATTTGAGCATCAGGGAGGGAGGAGACCTGAGCAGGGGAGGGGATTGCTACACACTGAGTTGAGTAGTATGGGCTACTGAAACATTACAATGTGAATTCCCAGACTTTTCTTTTTGGGCTTTGTCAGGGAAAAGAAAAAAAAAAACATTTCTAAGAAATCTTTGGAACTTACAGTGGATTAAAGTCAAAGCAGTTTCCCAATTAAGATCATTTAAAACCAGTTTTATTCCTTTCCTTCCTTCCCCTAGGTCAAATCAATATTAATTGTGCCTTATTTCATGTCCATAGACTTGAATTATTTTTAGGGTAAGCCCCTATATGAATTCAGAAGTCACTACAAGCAGCATTGAGACTGAAGTTGGAATATTCTGTTGATCACAAAACCTTGATGTCATTCTGTGTATATAGAATGTAAAAGGAATATTCAGTGTTAACTGCCATATATGTTAATATACACAAACTTAATTAGCAGTGTAATGGCCAAATGCATTCCCCCCATGCTTTTCTCTTTTAAAAAAAAAGAAAAGAAAAACAAATCAACTCTTATCCCCCAACAGCTGCCTAATTTCAGGAGTCTGACCCTCACATCTCACTGGTGTGGGTGCATGGTTGTGGTGTGGATGTCTGTGTGGGTGTGTCTGGGCGTGTGAGAGTACCTTGGAAGGGACTCTTTTCTGCAGATACTGTAAATACAAGTACCGTTTTAATAAAGCATGTACAATAAACCAAAATAAGCTTGAGTTGGACTTTATATGCAGAACTCTTAAACAGCCAGTGCATTATGATATGGTGATAAGGTTGTGCTTTTGATTCAAGATAAGGAAAAAATCTTGGAAATGAAAAGAAGGCACTGGTTAACCGAGTTGTACACATTGTACCACATTCAGTGTAACTTAGGAAGAAATTCCACTTTTGTGGAACATTCTCAAGAGATCTGAGATATTCAGGTAAGAGTAGATACATTAAAGTGTACATTTTTTTACTTTATTTTGATGGGAACTGATTATATTAGAAGGGATAGGCATGGTTATTGAACACAAAACAATAAAGCATATTGTATGATAGATACTAAATTGTTTCATTATTAGGTTGAAAATGCCCTCACTAAAATCCCTCATAGGTCAGTTACTTGATTTCATTATGACTGTGTAGGTTCTTGGTTGGGGACAAGTTGCACCAAAAATCCTGATTCTACTTAAGTCACTAGTTCGGGAAAAGACCCGCTTATTGGAGTAACATGCAGAAGCCATCAAAGGGAAACTTAGCTGCAACAGGAAGCTGAAGTCTATAAATACTGCATTCTATTCAATCTTCCAATGTTTTTTAGAAGGTGTGATCTTCAGCCAAATTTTGACTGAAGAATGGTTATGAGGGCGGAAGTGTTGGTCATTGCTTTGTTTCTATGTAAAATATTTCTCAAAATTTGTTAAAGAACTCCTCTGTAGTAAACTGATACATATATGAATCATTTGAGCCTAAAGTTCAATAATAAATTTGCACTTGTGAATAGTGAAACACTTAAGTATTCATGCAGTAAAAATTACACGGTCTGTTAAAAAATGAGTAATTTTGTGTTCTGGACCTGAAATAAACTGTTCTGTAGATGATTCTTAATTCTAGCTGAATGTTTCTCATTCTCCAGTTCACCCAGTATCTCTGAGTGAGGAGTCCTGGCCTTGGTATTCGTCCTGTGTTCCCCCTTAGCCCAGATTTCCTAAACTTGCCTCATTATTGGAATCACTTGTCCTTAAAATCAAGCTTCTTGGATCCAGATCTGCCAATGGCAGAGGCAAAATCTTCATATGTCAGGGGTCCTCAGATAATTCTTTGTAACGTGCACTTGAAAAATAGCACACGAAGGGGTTGGGTGGGGATATAGCTCAGTTGGTACAGTGCTTGCCTAGCATGCACAAGGCCACCCTGCATTCAGTTCCAGAGCATCCCCCAAAAAAAGTAGTACACTGATCTTCTTAACTAATATTTCTCGAGCAATCAAAGTAGAATTTATTCATAGCTAATTGTGATCTGATTGCCTACATTTAGTTTTGTATCACTCCCTAAACTGACTTAGAGTTCTAAGTTTAAAATCAGGAAATTTTACATAAATATAATACATGGCTTTAGAAAATAGCAAATGTTGATATTTAACTGTTGTGTTTTGCCAGCATCTCTAAACTGGCATATGTCCTCCAAATAAAAGCTATATTTGTCAAGCCAATTTCTGTGCACTAGGAAACTAACCCGTCCAGATATGGGTAAGGTTTTTAAAGCTTGGCTCTAGTGCAAACAGTAATTACCTGCCTGCCTGAACTCTGCAGAACTGACAGGGCACCCACCTCCGCCACAGTCTAGAAAGCTCAGTTGAGTACACTGAGTGAGCAGTGGAGAGATCCTTTCCCTAGAAAACTCAGCTTAGAGTTGTTACCCAAGTGTCCTGCCTACCCTCCTGATGGCCGAAGCGCAAGTCACTGAGTGTGGATCAAAATAAGCTAGCAATGCGGTAGAAGTCATGCGTTATTACGTGATGATAATGAATGAATTCCCCTAATGAAAGAAAAGGCCTGAGTGGGTGTTAGGGTCCACTGAGAGATGCACTCAGTTCGCTACATGATCAGACTGATCTGTGTGGCTGTGGCAAAAAAAAAAAAAGTTCAAATAAAGACCAGCTGACTCTACTAATGTTTTAGGCAAAAGCACAATTCCCAGGCGATGTTAGAAGTACCTGTACCTCCTTGTCACACCCCTAAGCCTTACTTTGAGAAAACTTGGCACTAAATCAGCTTTGCCTTTGTTCCACTGTCACTGATGATGGAGAGGACACCCTGGCTGCTTATGATTGCCCCGTTCAAGAGAGCACTTGGTCTGCTGTGAGCACTGGTTTATTCTGGAGATTTTTCCATATTGTGTCCAAATAGGACCCAAGTAAACCTCATAAAGTTTGGTGTAAGGAGCCTAATAAATAGTTGCATCTATTTTCATCAAGATACCAATAACATTCTTCACAGAACTAGAGAAAACACTCCTAAAACTCATTTGGGAGAATTAAAGACCCAGAATAGCTAAAACAATTCTAAGCCAAAAAAAGCAATGCTGGAGTCATCACACACAACACTTGACTTTGAATTACACAACAGAACTACAGTAATAAAAACTGCATGGTACTGGTGTAAAAACATAGACCAAGAGTATATAACTGAAGACAAAACACATCTATAGTCATCTGATCCTTGACAAGTTGCCAAAAACACATTGGGGAAAAGAGCCTTTTAAATACATGGTGCTGGGGAAACTGGTTAGCCATATGAAGAAGAATGAAAATAGACAATCTCTCTCACACACAAAAAAACTCAAAATGGATCAAAGATCTAGGAGTTAGAAACTATGTAACTCCTAGAAAACAGGGTCAGCCCTCTAGCATGGAGGCCCAGGCAGCGACCCCTACAGTTCAGAAAGTAATGCCAGGAGTTAACACATGGGATGGCATCACGTTGAAAAGTCACACAGCAAGGAAACAATTGGGAATGTGAAGAGGTACCCTACAGATGAGAGGGAAGCTCGGCAGCTGTTCTGACGGGAAGAGTATACAAGGAACTCAAAAGCTTTACACTAAAAAAAATTTTAAAAACCAATTTAAAATGGGCAAACGAATTAAACTTCTCAAAAGAAGAAATAGCCAACCAACACATGAAAAAATGTTCATCGTTAATTAGGATAATGCAAATCAAACTACACTGAGAATTTATCTTACTCCTGTCAGAATGGCAGTCATCAAGAATACAAATAATAAATGCTGGAGAGAATGTGGAAAAAAAGGAACACATACTATTGGTGGGACTATAAATTAGTACAACCATTATGGAAATCAGTGTGGAGGTTCTCCATAAGACTAGGCATGGAACCACCAGATGGTCCAGCTATACCACTCCTTAGTATTTATCCTGAGGAAATAAGTCATACTATAGTGATACAGGCATACTCATGTCTGTAGCACCACAATTCACAACAGTCGAGCTATGGAACCAGTCTAGGTGTTCATCAGTGGGTGAATGGATAAGGAAAACGTGGTATAAATACACAATGGAGTTTCATTCAGCCATAAAGAATGAAATGTCATTCACAGGAGAATGGATGGAACTAGAGACCGTCACGTTAAGCAAAATAAGTCAAACTCAGAATGTTAAGGGTCAAATGTTTTCTCCCATATGTGGAAACTAGACAGGAAAAGGAAAAGGAAGAGGAGGGATCTTAGAAAGATCAAAGGGAGATCTGTAGAGGAAAGGGACAGGTGGGAGGAATGGGGGAGTGCAGGGGAAAGATACTGGCCAAATTATATTGTTATAGTGTATGTCATGTGCATGCATGAACATGTAACAACAAATTCCTTTGGCATGTACAACTATAATGCACCAATAAAAAATGTGGGAAAAATAAATATTTGCATGTGCTTTTAAATACTCTTGAAAACATGATTTTAATGGCCATATTGTATTGTTCCCAAAGCTTTATTGTTCATAATATTGTTCATGAAGCTTTTGGTGAAAATACAGAGTTTTCTATATATGATATGGCCCAAATTTGGTTAAAAAATAAAACAAGGGAGAAAAAAGTCTGGAAGATAAATTTAAAATATGCTTTTGCTGATGATAAAGCTAAAAACGTTAGAAAAATAAGAACTTACCAGAAGTCCCAGTTAAGCAGTTAACTTTTCTCCAAGCCTTCTCTCCCATACCTGTCGGTGGATATGCGATTCCAGTGTATTCTCTTACTCCAAGTTTCAGGCATAAGATAGTGATCCCGTCTTCCTGGACATCGCTGCTTGACTGTTCTTGGAACCTCAAAATGAATGTTCCCCCAAAATTTGCTGTTACTGGTAGTGAGAGTTCCACTGTTGGGATCCATTAAAATTCAGGAAACAGAGGCAGGGTGGTGCCCACTTGTAATGCCAGCAACTCGGGAGGCTGAGGCAGGAGGATCGCAAATTCAAGGGCAACCTAAGCAACTCAGTGAGACCCTGTCTCAAAGTGTGAAGAGGTCTGGGGACGTAACTCAGTGGTAGAGCTCCCTAGGTTCAATCTCTAGTACCCCACCACCAAAAACAGAAAGTTGGTGAAAAAGATGGATTTTATTTAGAGCTGTCCTTGAGGAAAACAGGGGACCTTTTCTACCTCACAGCTCCATCTTTGGGTGAGGCAGTGGGACAAAAAGCAGGAAATACACATGTGTAGACTTAGGGAGGCTGTGCTGGTCAGCTTTCCCTGCCACCTGCTAGGCAGGGCAACCCCTCAGCCTCAATTCTCAGCAGGAGGAAACTCCAGCCTCAGAAAGGCAGTTCCCGGGAAGTTGCTTCTAACTTTAAAGGGCCCTCCACACCTGCCTCTTCACCAGGTCCCACCTGCTGCTTGCTAACTCACTCACTCTCAGAGACTCAGGCAGATGCAATGCCCCCAACAGTTAGAGAGCCCCCATTCCATGCCTCCCTAACAGCAGGGGCATTTTTATCATTGAGTTACTGTGTTGTGTTATAATTATTTCTCCTGATAAACTAGTGATCGGATTTACACTCATGTTTTAAGCCTGATGTTTTTGCCAAACTTATCGCATGGGCTAGCAACATAATAGTTGCTCAGTACATTTTTGTTACATGAATTTGTAAAGGGAGTGGGAAAACTAATAACAATATAGACTGGGGCTCCAAGAAAGCACCAGGGCCCAAGAAGAGCACCCAGGAACGACATCACCACAGCACTTCTTAGTCCTGTTGACTGAGCTTGCAATTAGGAATTTGAAGTTTTTGTGGTGAAAAGAGAGGAAGGGAGGGAGGGAGGGAGGGAAGGAGGGAGGGAGGGAAAAAAGAGAAAACCACAAGGCTAGATGACCTCTAGTACCCTTTCAGTTTATGAATCCAAGGGTAGAATTGCTCAATCCTAGAAAGGCCTAGCATAGCTGTGGAGCTGTGGAATCCACATTTGCTTTCCTGAGAACTAGATGAGGGCAAAAGCAGTGCCTGTGATCACCTGGAGCCTGTGATCAGAACTGTTCCACAGCGGCTGTAGCTAAACTCTTCGGTCCCTGACAAGTCCCACCTGGGGAGGCCTGTGCGCCTTCCACTACCCTGGCCCACCAGCCCCATCGCAGGGGGCACCTCTTGCAGGTCCCCAGCGCTGGTTTAGAGAAACACCTGGTTTAGAAAGCTAAAGGTGATCTTTCCAAAGATAAACTGCAATGCGACAAGGGTATCCTGAAAACTGGGCCAACCACAGTGGCCGTCTGTCACCCTTACACCAGCGAGAAATGGGGAGAAAGGGAAGGAAAAGCAGGAAACAAGGGATAAGTCGCCTTTCTCCGTGAGAACTGCAGGAGTCCCTTCTGTTTTCCGGGGCTGTGTCTGCAGCGAAAGGACATCAGGCACTGGGGGGCGGGAGCAGCTGCTGTCCAGCCAGCAGGTTTCTTAACTTCTGAGCCTGTCTCTCCTCCAGTGCAGAAAGGGACTAAGAGTAGGTATGAATTTCTTCATACTTAAAGTAACAATCTCAATAATCCTTTGCTAATTAAACTGGTAGTTTTAAGTCAAGTGTCCACTAGCTTCGCACAGTTTATGTGGAAGCTACAAAGTCCCAGCATCCAAGGCTGATGTGCAGAAACGGTTTCCAGAGTTGTTAATATTCTCAAATGCCCAACTCATCATCTGCTCGGACTCCCCTTTTAGGGGTTATCCTAAAATCATTTGCATAATGCAGCTGTGGGTGAGATTTCAGAGATGGATGAAGACAACTCACAACCTACCATCTTCGCTGTAGAAGAGCAGAGCACACCGTGGGTTCACTGCATCTAACTAGGAGCAGAGCTGAACATGCCAGACGACGGCCGTGAGTTCCCTGGTGTGCTGCGTGTGGCTTCACGGATTCATGCGGGCACTGTTTGGTTGACCTCTCGACTGCGGCGAGATCTTTTAGAATGCTTCGCAGCTCCACCTGTGTTAAGCAAAGCTAGTGATCAGAATGATGATATAGCCTGTGTTCTGTTAGGAGATTTTCCTCAAAGGATTGATCAACAGAGTCTCTTTTAAAGCAAGTTAAAACGTTAGTCATTCTAAATCTAAAAAATCACCAGACTCACATATCTCTAACATATTCTTGGGCAGGCAGAGTTTAGTTCAAACTGGAATCTGCTCAGGAAGGTTATTTTTATAAGTGACTTGAGCAGTTTATGGTGCCCAGTCGTTTTATCAAACAGTTTGATAAAAGAGATCAAAGGTACTGGAGAAGGTACTTGTATTGATAATGGGCTAACTTTAAATAAAAAAGATCATCCTCCTTAGGGTGAATAGATCCCATCTAATCAGTAAAGGCAGATTTCCTGAAAAAGAAGCAATTTAGCCTAAGGCTTCAACGTAGAAACCCTACCTGTTTTCAACTTCCTGGTCACCCTGTAGGTTTTGGACTGTGATATCAACTCTCACCTGAATTTCCAGCTGGCCAGCCAAGCTAGAAATGTGAAGATTTCAGATTTAACACCAGGGAGTCGGTTCTCTAAGAAATCTCAATTTATTTCTCTCTCTCTCTCTCTTTCTCTCTCTCTGCTCTACCTGCAATTGGTTCTCTTTCTCTGAATATCCTGAGACACTTATTTCCTAGTCTTTAGCACATGATGAGATTTTAATGGTGTGCTTCATTTTTGTGATTAAGTAAAAACGTCTCCTTGACTTAGTGCCATCTTAATGCTCCATCTGATTTGACCAAAACCTGGGCTTCAGTTTCTGAACTCTGAAAGATGGTTCAGCCCCGAAATAATACATTTACCAATATACCTTCCATTCTTCCAGATAAAACCAGAAATAACTTTTCATCTGATGTCTGAAATAAGATTTTATCATGTCATGAGAATAATCAAGAGGAAAAATGAAACAGCTAACCCTCTGATCTCAAGGATACCCAAGTCAATGGGGCATTTAGGTTAAAGAGCACAACCTAGTCATTCTATGCAGAATCACTTGCGTTGACCACAAGAAAGATTTTTTAAAATATTTCTAAATTATTTATAAATATGTTTAACAATAGCAGGAACACGGAAGCATTCTCTGGGGAGTAAAACAACATAAACTCACAAACTGCCTGTGTATGGAATGTGTGAATTAACCTTGCCCCAATTCCCAATTCTTTCCAAAGATGACCACAGTTTTCATTAGTGTATATATTTCTGGCCTTTTTTCTAAACACTTATATTTCTAAAGCTGTACCTGTGGAGACAGTGTGAAGGTGATGGTCCAGAATCTGTAGGCCAACTGCCTGGCTTAAACCCTGGCACCACCACTCACCAGCTTTGTGACCTCCAACAAAACACTTCATCTCATTTGTTGATTCTTGATTTTACTTGTTGTGCTATAGGAGTCTTGTTAAGGAAGTATGGTCCTAATCCGACATGATGAAGATTTGGGCCTATTTTTTCTTCTATTAGACGTTGGGTTTCTGGTCTGATTCCCAGGTCCTTGATCCACTTTGAGTTGAATTTTGTGCATGGTGAGAGAGATGCCCTTCGATAGATGACTGGATAAAGAAACTGTGGTATATATACACAATGGAATATTACTCAGCAATAAGAGAGAATAAAATTATGGCATTTGCAGGTAAATGGATGGAGTTGGAGAATATCATGCTAAGTGAA